>BOSO01003135.1:0-134240 GCA_018403395.1 Gorsachius goisagi | reverse complement strand
TGGGCTCCCCAAAAGGCTTGCTTGGGCTCCCTTAGCTTGGGCTCCCAGAACGGCTTGCTTGGGCTCCCAGAAAGGCTTGCTTGGGCTCCCAAAAGGCTTGCTTGGGCTCCCAGAAAGGCTTGCGTGGGCTCCCGAAAAGGCTTGCTTGGGCTCCCAAAAGGCTTGCTTGGGCTCCCAAAAGGCTTGCTTGGGCTCCCGTGGGTTGCTTGGGCTCCCGTGGCTTGCTTGGGCTCCTGTGGCTTGTGCTCCCAAAAGGCTTGCTTGGGCTCCCGTGGCTTGGGCTCCCAAAAGGCTTGCTTGGGCTCCCGTGGCTTGCTTGGGCTCCCGTGGCTTGGGCTCCCAGAAAGGCTTGCTTGGGCTCCCTTAGCTTGGGCTCCCAGAAAGGCTTGCTTGGGCTCCCAGAAAGGCTTGCTTGGGCTCCCAAAAAGGGTTGCTTGGGCTCCCAAAAGGCTTGCTTGGGCTCCCAAAAGGCTTGCTTGGGCTCCCGTGGCTTGCTTGGGCTCCTGTGGCTTGTGCTCCCAAAAGGCTTGCTTGGGCTCCCGTGGCTTGCTTGGGCTCCCGTGGCTTGGGCTCCCAAAAGGCTTGCTTGGGCTCCCAAGGCTTGCTTGGGCTCCCGGTGCTGGGCGCAAGGGGCCGCTGCTCGTGTGATGTGTGGAAAACGGACTCCACAATCTCTAAGATTGTAACGTAGAATCGTAGAATGTTTTGGGTTGGAAGGGACCCCTAGAGGTCACCCAGCCCAACCCCCCTGCAGTGAGCAGGGACACTGCTAACCAGGTCAGGTTGCTCAGAGCCCCGTCCAACCTTCCAACCTGGTCTTGAATGTTTCCAGGGATGGGGCCTCCACTACCTCTCTGGGCAACCTGTTCCAGTGTTTTACCACCCTCACTGTAAAGAATTTCCTCTTTATATCCAGTCTAAACCTACCGTGTTTAAGTTTAAAGCCATTACCCCTTGTCCTGTCACAAGTAGGTATGTTTATTCAGCGCTGGGCAACTCGGGGGGGTAGTCCCACCAAAGTCGTGCGCGTACGCGCAGTAGCTTGCCTTGAAGTTATACGACAAAGTGTTTGAGATACATAAGATTCCCAAATACGCCTATACATATGCATGACTTGTCCCTGCTTCGTATTAAAATTAGCCCCAAGAAGTCGTTTCCATAAACTCCTCCCAACTGCGCTTGCGCAGTGTCTCCTGGTGGTGGTCACAGGGGTCGTGGTGGATGAAGGCCGATGACTCCTCTTCATCACCGCTAGTAACCCCTTGTTCTTGCACAGACTCAGTTGCTCCTTGGCTCTTGTCCAAACTACAGGGTCGGTTGTAGCTGGTTCTCAAGGCAACTTTTCGGTTCTTATCAAGAACTTGCACAATAGACAAGAGTAAGCACGTTTTAAGCAACATCTTCCCTACTAGGATCCCCTTTTCAGGCGTGTTTGCTCTGGATGGGCTGTGCGAGGTTTGAGTTCTCACTACTGCCTGGAGAACTGGAAATCTAAAACCTGCCCTTGCTCAGTGAGTGTCAGCTCTGCCCAAACGTCTGTGCGCTGCGCTAACGGAAGCTCAGCGTTAGAATAGCATTCACGCCGCTCTGCGCGTGGAAGATACATAGACTTGACCATCAGTACCTCCACTGGCCTGGAAGGCTGGCGATGCTGGAGATCGGAGGCTAGGAAGGGCTTTCTGGGTCTTCAGATCCCAACCTCTCGGTACTGCAGGTATCATGTCACGCATGCGTTTGCTACCCAAAAGACAGAGCCATGCAGGGAGATCATAGGGAGGACATTTTCATGTAAAAATGACTCATTTCTCAAATGCTAGAAAATGTTGTTGTTCAGGGTTCAGACTGATATCCCAGTTGATTTCTGGGGTTTCTTCAGGGATGCCGGAGTCCCAAAGGCCTTACCTGAACTCCTGACAGAAATTGTACTTATTTATCTGGCATTACTGCGTTTGTTTCACGCCTTTAGAGAGGTTGTTTTACTCGTGTGTGCCATCTGCTGGTAGATTAGTGTGTGTAGGTTGAGACTCACTCCTGTTCTTTGCTTCAATAGCAAGGGCAGAAATACATACGGCTTGCCTGTAACTTCTTTTTTTTAAATGCAATTAATCTGTACCATTCAGACAGTGAGCTCCCGGCTAAGTTGGGTGCAGTTTGTCATTGCAAACAGGAGTAAAAAGAAAAAAAATAGGCCTGTATTTATTCCTTGATCCTCCACAACTTCTGTAGGTCTGTGAGAGAAGAGCCAGTTGGTTATGGAGTAAAGCGAAGGTTATGTCCTATTTTGTTACTTTATAGGGTAGTGAAACCAAGCCATATGCTTCTGTTAGGTACTGTGCAAACAGTGTTTTTATCTGTTGATGCTCTCATCGTGTTCTTACTCCGGCAGATTTAGCCTCTGCCGGCCTTGCACGGGTGGTGCAGTGGCAGTCGGAGCATCTAAGAGCAGTGCTGGCAGTGAGAGCACTTTGTTCTAGAGAGCTGTGTCCCTGCAGCCTTGGCCATTCCTGCTACAGCAGATCTGGGGGGTCTGTAAATACGATGGCTATGAAAATCATGGGATTAAACCCACACTTTCCTTTTGCTTATTCAAGGTGGTAGGCTTGTGCCTGCTGGTGTGGAAGATAGTGTCCACTTCCTAATGCGGGTAGACTTTTAGTTGGAGGATGTAGGGGTTTTTCCCGATCATACAGTGTGGAGAAGTTGTTGCTTCTCAGCAGCAAAACTGACGTTATTAAATTGTGCTAGGACTACCAGTTTCCTCCTGTTCAGAAAATGCTTTATAGCTGTGAATTAATATGGACTACTGCTAAGTTTCATATTTACACACTCCGTAAGACTTTGTAGCATGTAACGAAAAGTCAGATCAAGCTAAACTATAGCCAAGAAACCAAGGGATCAAATAAACCTCATGGTGCAGTCTCCTGGCTTTTCTTTTGTACTGGAATGTGTATAGAAGTGCTGAGCCCCTGCTGCTGCTGCCACAGAATGGGAAAGGGAAGCCGTGCCGTGCCGATGGCCAGTCATTTCTCATTTGGCAAGGGCTGGCTTCTTGGGAGAAGACACAAGTCCTCTAATTCCTGATTGTGGAAGTGGGAACTGAGTAGGAGAAATAGAAATCTAGTAGGCAGGAGCTTAATTTCCTTTTTAAAGGAACACGTGGGTTTTGGTCTGTGTTTGCTGCCTAACCGAGGCTCCATGACTTGTTATGCAGAACTTGACCTGCCCCAATGGAACCCATCACAACGGCACCGGGCATAATAGCACGCTGGACTGTGTTGAAGGCTTGGGAATGACACCTGCGCAATACAATTTGCTGTACGCCATCTATGCTTGGACGTAAGTCACTTTTGTCTTGCTTCGGAGGGGGTGGGGCAGCTTGCTGATCGCTTCCCAGAAGCAAGTCACAAATGTTTCTGTTCTTGTTTCCTCCTAGAAATGCCGTAGTGGTTATTCTGGCTGGATTCCTGATTGATAAACTAGGAAATCGCTGTAAGTTCTGAGGGTTGATTAGTATAAATGGTACTGAAGTGGGATTTCAGGCTGTTCTTCCAGTGCCAAGGGATGATCCAAGGTTCCACTTCAGTAAGATCACAGAGGGATGGGAGAGGAGGGACAGCTCTGCGTGCGGGGTGTGTGACGGCTGGCTGAGCAGCTCCATCAAGGCACCTGAGCCATTTTCATCCTTTGAGCATGGACTTACTGAATTTGCACAGCAGTGCAGTGAACGTGCTTTCCCCTGACACACATGTAACAGGGAATAACGTTATCTGTTTTCGATGGGACAGACTGATGAAGTTGTGTTCTGTGCCCTGCTCTGACATTTGCTCTGGTGTGTGCCATAACCTAAGACCCAGCAGGCCCAGAAAATGCAGTTACGCTCTGCCTCTGTATCACAGAGGTGGCATCTCACAGATGAGGAGATGGAGGCACAGAGAAGGAGATCGCTCGCTCTAGGCCATAGTCAGTAGTGGAACTTGGGAGAGGAACGGGGATTCTCCCGAGTTCAGAGTCCTCTGTCTGACTTATGCTGCCTCTCTAACCCTCCACCATGACATTTTCATTATTTTGAGGATTCCCAGGTCATTTTATAAAGAGACCAGTCTTACAAAACTGAAATAATGAGGGTAAATGGATGGAAGCCCACAGGTTTGCTGGCATGTTTTGAGGTACCTCTTTTGCTTTTTGACAAAGAATGCTTTTGACCTGATCTTAGCAGGTCTGTTGAGGTTTGTGTGGTTTTTTTCTGTTTCTCCCTAGTTGGTGTCTTTGTTTTCTCTCTTCTGACTGTGCTGGGATCATCAATCTTTGCCCTAGGCTCACATTTCAAGGGGTCGCCATACCTCCTACCAATGATGCTAACAGGAAGACTGCTCTTTGGCTCTGGGAACGGGTCACTTACTAGTAAGGAATTCACATTCTTAATTACGCCTCGCCAGAGGGTCACAATACATTTTCATTTTGCCTCCTAGACCCTTGTCCTACCAGGCAGCTTCATCTGCTCTGCACTAGGAACCTCCCTTGCTGACAGAGGAACACTGCTCCTTGGCGGGTTGCATGGATTTAATGTGTGCTGAAATGTTTAAAAGTCTTCCCCTCTCACAAGTCTGTTCTTCTCCCAAGGATGGGGACTGACATGTGATTGCTATGCCTTTGGGGTTACTTTTGCTTGCCCTCCCACGTCCCAGCGTGATTTAGTATGTTTAAAATGGACTGCAAAGTTGGCATGTGCTACTTCCCCCTGGGATGTGTAGTGGTCTCTTACCCAGCTCACGCACTCTGTTGCTTCTGTGCAATGCTCTTGGCCAGGTCTGTCTGTTCAAGAGTGGGATTTTTGTCTTCTCCAAGTTGTGCAGAACCGTATCACGGCCTTCTGGTTCAAGGGGAAGGAACTGGCACTGGCGTTTGGGCTGACTCTGTCTTTCTCTCGTCTTGGGAGTGTCCTCAACTTCTTCTTCACTCAGCAGTTTGAGGCAAAATTTGGAATGCAGTGGACACTCTGGGGAGGTGAGTTTCTTCGGTGCTTTGGCCTTCTGTTTTCTAGACCTGCAGGCCAGTCTGTTTTGTCCAGTTATGAAAAGTACCTGGAAGAGAGAGTGAAGTTAGCAGGAGGGGGCACATTATTTTCCAGTTTTGCCTGCTGCTTTCTGTATGCACTGGAGTGGTGTTTTCTTCATTGATGCCTGAAAACCCTCTCTAAAGCTGTAGTGTCAGCCCGACAGTTTTGTCTGTAGTTTTCCTGAGCATCTGTGGTCACAAGTAGTCAGTACTTAATGTAGGCTTCCTCCCACGGAATGGAAACTTTGGAGTGAGACAAAAGAGCAATCATCTCATGTGTTTGTTCTTCCGTATTTTAGCTAGCAGAACATGCTGGTTCTGTAGCGTATCTGTATTGGCCTCAGCATAAGATGCCTTGCATGTGGCCTGAACAAAACCGTAGGTTTAAATTTCTGTGAGAAGCAGAACCTGAATTACATGTTTCTTAGTGTGAATCTGTTGTAGGGCTCCTATCTTTAGAAGAGTTGAGTTTCTGTCCCCTCTCAGCGGAAGGGGTGATGTGTTTCACAGCACAGTTGGGTCGTGGCACTCAGGTACTCTGGTGTGCTGGAATGGTGATGATAGGGAGGCCTGCCCCAGGGCATCCTTTGTGTACAAGCACTCAGTGATTATGGGAAAGTGTTATTTCCCAAAGAACAGAACAGTATGGGCCATCATCCATGGAAAAGGGGATAATGCCTATGTGAGAGAAATCTAGAAATTGAAACCCGTTGTTCTCCTGATTCCAGCTCTCAGAGAAAAAACTGGGCTGGGCATGGTGTGCTGCATCCCATCTGACACTGTTAGTTTTGTGCTCAAACAGCATTTGCAAGCACAGCACAGAAACTTAAGTAGCCCACGAAGGGATAAATACACCCGGCAAAGTGTGTATGTGTCACAGATTATTTTGGCTCTGGAAAACAAAACAGATACAGAGCTCTTTCTGAGAGAAGGATGTCTGCAGCAGATGCCCATTGCCAGACGTGCTTAATGGCATACCCAGGGTGATCTGAGTCCCTTCCCTGGAGCCGAGTGTGCCAACGGGGGGTCAGACTGCTGTGGTAACTGCAGCAGGTCACATAAATGAAGAGGTGTAACTTGCCTTCCAGTACCAGCCCGTGTGTGATACCTCCCCTGCTCGTGGGACCATGGAAGTTTCTTCATGTCTGTCTTGTTTTAACCTTGGGTTTGTTTGTTATGCACAGGCCTGCTGGAGTTTAGAAGGCATCTGGCCATAGTCCAACAAAGCCGCTGTCTTCAGAGGCAGACGGGGCTTTAGCTTCGTTGGCCTCAGGCAATTCTGCGGGCATTGGAAGCTTTAGTGGACAAAGAGCTCAAGGACTCTGACAGGGTGGTCAGGGGTAAATGGTCCTGCTGTATGGCTGCAGTGGGGAAGGCTGTTGACGTTAAGAGAAGCCAGGAGTAGGAGTCAGAGAATTCTGTGTACTACATGCAGCCGGTTGTGTCATTCAGCTCTCTCCTTGCTGAGGAATTTCTAACACCTTTTGTGTCTTCCAGGTACCCTGCTCTGCGTGCTTGGTTTTGTTTCAGCCCTCACAGTCAGTGTACTAGATAAAGTGGGCATGAAGCAACTGGGATTGGATGGGGTTATTCAGCAGGAATCCAAAAAAGTGGTATGTGCTGCACCGACAGCTTTTCTCTCTCAATCTTGAAAGCCTGGCTTGCACGAGCATGGCTTTTGCAATGCAGGGAAGAGGTCATAAGAGCTGGTCCTGGCCAGAAGAGGGCATTAATACCCCTTGGTTAAATCTTGCAGAGTACTGCTTCAGGCACATCTGAGGATATTGCATCTGCAAGCCACCGAAGTCTAAAATTTCTGAGCTCATGTATTTGCAGCCTTCCAGAGAGCTGAGTTAGCACTCTGAACAGCATTACTTTTCTGAGCCAGCTACTTCTTGACTGTAGGTGGCTCGGAGGAGGATTTTGTGCGTAAAACTAGATAGCAGGCTCTCTCTGGAACTGCTTGCTGGCTCACAGGATCTGTGATAGCAAACAGCTAATCTGGTCAGCACGGTACTATCTTTTGCCAGCCCTTATTTTCCATCCCTCCTTGCGTTCTTCTGTCTAGGCACAAGCATTACAGGCAATCGGTTGCATTTTTTATGGCACTTAAATCTTCTAAACAGCTTTCTTTTCATGACAGTATTCTTACTGGTTTCTGTGGCTCAGTGTTGGGACTCCTGTTTATACTGTATTTTTCCACTGTGTTTCACCTGAAGTTTTGCAGTAGGCTTTTAATAGAGCCTGCTTAGAATAATCTCTTGCAGAATAACCTTTATAAAAATAATAAAGACTTTAAAATTTTCTTTACTGAGCAGCGTTAAGGAAGGAATGCTTTGGAGACAGCATGTGCCAAATTTCGCTGAGAGCTACACGAGCTGCCTTTCAATTCCCTTTTACCTGCTGTTCTTAATTTTTTTGTGACCTTGAGTGGCTTGCAGAAAGTGGTATTAGTGTGAAGCTGGAGACTATTTCCTGGTGAGTGAGGGCACGTTTTATCTTTGCAGCGCATTCAGGACATCCGGCGACTTCCCCTTCGCTACTGGCTCCTGGTCCTCACCATCATGTTCTTCTACAACGGAGTCTTCCCCTTTGTGGCAGACGCCAGGTATTGCTCTGTGCCTGTGGTGCCACTGACCGATTCAAGCCTATCGCAGCCTTGCAGGCCCTCGCTTTTTAGTTGACTGGGAAATACGGGGGTAAAAGGTGTGTTCCTTCCAGTCATGAAACACAGAGAAATAAGTCTTTAACGCCTAATTAAAGAATATGAGGGTTCTTTGACCTTTCTTTCCCTTCAAAGGTGGGAGGGAGGCTTCTGAAGGAAAGCAAAAATAACTTAAAGGGAAATGATTCATCCAACATTTAAAGCTTGGAAGACTGCTAAAGGAGGATCAGGAGGATTTAGGAGACGGGGAAGAAATAGTTTATTTAAAAAATAGCCCGTAGACATTTCACCTATATGACAGTCTAACAAAGTGGCTGTCTTTTGAGCTGTGAGGGGTGTTAGCTTCACAGGCCTGGGGCAGTTCTGTCCTGCACTTGTCTGCTGTGTTAGGAACAAAGCTCAGCTTGCAGCAGCCTGGCTTTGTAAGCAAGGAAGCCTTTGCATCCTGGTGCAAGGCTTGCAGACTTCTTTTTCTATGCCTTCATTTGCTTAAAACAAGTAAGCAACCTGTGCGACTAAACTGGGACTCCTGTCCTGTGGCTCTGCCACAGACTTGTCATTTTGCTGCTTTTTTCCTGTTTGTGGATGATGCGGCTTCTGTCGCATAATGAGTATGAACTTTTATATTAGCAAAGGCCTGCAGTAAAGAAAAGAAAATTATTTTGGAAAATTAATTTGGTAATTATTTCATTAGTGATGTATGGTAAGCCACTGTGAAAACTGGGAGTGAAGAAATGTCATCAACATTTTCATAAAAAATGTACAAGTGACCTCTTCAAGATGGCAAGGATCATCAAGGCAAGGATGACATCAGCCCTCTCATTTTAACTGAACTGAACTGAAACAGTGTCTGTTGATAACATAGAATCCTCTCTTCTGCAATTCTGCCTCCCCGCAGAATTTTCTTTTTCGCTCCTTGGGGAGCAAAAGTTCAGGCACCAAGAGTCAGTTTCACACAGCTTTTCAGGCAAAAAATGCTGTGCTGCTTCCCAGTTGGAAAAATCACAGTGCCAAGGCCACTGCTTTTTGGTGAAATCTGTTGCAGTAAATCTTCAGGGAACAGCGTCTTGTTTCATACTTTGCTGACAGCACAGGCTATAAGGGCTCACTATTGCTGGTGGCAAGTAGCCATGCAAATAGCCAAACCAGCCTTGAGTAGTTTACAACATCTCTAAATAAACTAGTCTTTCTAAGCTGTTACACCTGTGTGACTGTAAATGCTGTAAAGAATTCGAGTATGTTTTAATGCCGGTTTTTTGTGTCCCTAACAAAGGTGAAAGGCCGACTTCTGACAATGAAAACAAAACTTGGTTTGTGAGTTTTCTGCTTTAACCAGATGCCAAAGGGGAATTCTTAGTACTTCTAAATGCAGGCATCCAATTTAAATGCTGATCTTTGCTGCTGGATTATTTTAAAATATTTTTTTCTGCCCCTCAGCATTCTCACCTTTGGACTGATAATGCTTTCTGCCTCTTCAGAGACTGTAAAAAATCTATCTGTATCCTTTGGATAGGTGACAGCAAATTGCTGCAATTGAACGTGTGCCCAACTTTAACCTGCAGTTTTACTCTGCACTTGCCAAAGCGTCTTCAAAGTGGCCACTGAAGCTACCAGCTTCTCTATGGTGTGCACCGATTAAAAAGAAAATAAAACAACAAAGGCTTGGCACTACAAACCAGATGGAATCAAACTTGTTTACAAGTCCTCTCATTAAAACCCTTCCTGTCCATATGTTTGTGCTTAGACTTTACTTTCTGTCAAAATAACCAGATCAAGAGTCCTAATTATGTAATTTTTTCCCCCCTTCATTTTATTTTTAGCAAGTTTATCCAGGATAAATATTCTGGTTACAGTCAGCAGGCAGCCGCTTATATTGCTGGGGCAGTGTACGACAGCTCCCTTGTTCTCTCTGCAGCAGTTGGCATATTAATTGTGAGTACCCAAACCCAGAAGTGCTTGCTGGTAACTTTTTCCTAATTTTTTGGCATGTCTTTGTTACAACCCCCTCAACCAGAGTTTAGCCTGTTGTTGCTGAACAAGCAGTCCTTGAATTCCTTGCAATCTGCAAGATATACTTTAATCTGAATTAAATTACAAGAAATAATGTTAACCCCATTTTTCCCTCTGCCTCTTAATTGTGCTATGGTAGCATCAAACCCTGACAAAGGGCCGTATGTTTTGAGAAGTCTGAGACTGGAACAGAAAGGGTCAGGATAAGATGATAGGAAAGGACAACCTGCACGTAATGAGTCCCTCTTGTCAAACTCTTCCTTTCCTTATTTCCATAATTGTCAGGGCATAATGCTGGTTTTTTTCTTCCCCCTTTATTAAAGTCTGCCATTTCACATGAACACTGGACACGGATTCTCTGACAAGTGTTTCAGTCTTGGTTCATGAGTATGCAAGAGGAACTAGTAGTAGCCAGTCTGCTACAGTATCAGCAACTGGGAAATGACACGTTACTGCCACTCACGCCAGCCCACTTTGTGCAGCCGCTCGCGTCGCCGGGGTCTGTGGGAAGCAAGGATCCCTTGTAAGAGGCCTTCTGTTTATTTCCTTTACCAGGACTATGTTGGACTGAGAGGCGTCTTTGCCGTTGGCTGTGCTGCATTGACACTGCCAGTCTTCGCTCTCCTGGCGTTTACATTTGTTCCTCCGTTAGTCTCTACCATCTGGCTGGGGATCACTTACTCCTTTGCTGCTGTAAGTTCACAACCCCGCTGCTGTAGTTCAGTGTTTTCTGGCTGTGCTCCTCCTACATCCTGGATGGCGTAGATCACTGCCTCTGTGTCCCGATGAGCAGGTTTGGCAGCCAGAGTCATTGGCTCCCTAATCCTGAAGGCTTTGGTTAGTGCCAAGTAACCCCAAAGAATCAACATGGAGCACAACACAAAGCAGCGTAAGGGACCATCTGATATCGTGTGAATCTGCCCATACTTTTCTTAGTGCTTTTTTACCTTGAACGTAATGCCTGAATCTCCTCTGAGTTTTATGAGCTAAATCATCCGGCCTAACTCCCCTTCAGAAACCTGGAGTCAGGTTATTCCAGTCTCAAATAACGTGTTGTCTGTGCTGTCTCAAGATGCTTGGAAAGGATGGGGAACAGCCTAGAACCAGCCTGGGAGGGATAAACAGGTTTTCTGAAGTGAAAGTATAAATGTTAATTTAGTGGGAGTAATTCCTTTTTAAACCAATGATGATCTAACACCTTTAAATAAGGTTCTGAGTTAATTCCTCTTCTCATCGCTCCTGCCAGGCTAGTATGTGGCCGTCCATACCCCTTGTGGTCCCCCAGGCAACTTTAGGGACAGCTATGGGGCTTGCAACTTCTGTGCAGATGGTTGGAGTTGGCCTTTCGAATCTAATTGTTGGACACATTCTAGGAACAAAGTCCAGGTGAGAATGCTGCTTTTTTTTTTTTTTCTTTCTTTCAAGTGGAGACATCAGCAATGCTTTAGTGGAGCGGTGTGAAGAGAAATTGGTGTCTTTGCAACCTGATGCTGCAAGGAACTCTAGAGGTGCCTTAAATATTTTCAAGTGACTAGTTGTTCTATCTTGTTTTGGCCTTTTCTAGTGAATTAAAGATCCCCCTATGGCGCTGGCAACGGATGATGATCTTTATGTTGGCAAACACCATTGCATGTATTGTGGCCTCTGTTAGCCTCAATGTTGTGGACAAGAAACAGGTAAGTGTGATAAATGGTGAAGAACAGCCTTGCCTCACCGAGTTGCTTTTGTTGATGAAATAGCTGTTGGGTGTGTAGATAAGTAACTCTTCCAACATGAAAATGGGACTGCGGAAGAAGAGCACTATCTGCTAAAGTACTGATGCAATGTGCAGTAGCCTTACCTAGTATCAAGCTATTGGTGACTGTATTTTTTTGGAAGAAGGGGAGGGAAAGGGCCAGGACACTGCTGTAGAAATACATGTGTACAGGAAGAACGGTATCAGTTTTGTCACTAATTGCTGCTTTGAATTTCTAGGGTGGGACACTGAACAGAACAAGAAAGGGAGCACCTGTGGAGCAGGAGGCCAGAGACCCTGCCGATGCAGCACCACTCCTTGATGATGGAACAGAAAACGAGGGCTCTGCCCGCTGAACCTGTGCAGCAAGAGAACGGCAACGGCTGCCAGACACAGCGCTCATCACTTCTCTTTGAAAGGAGATTTTTAGTTTGTGTATTTTAAATGCCTTTAAAGGGAATCTTGAAGGGAACCGTCTATAGAAAGGGAATGTTTCCACTTCCTTATGCCTGGCACACAAGTGAAAGGTGTCTGCTGTATGGTTCTTGGGCATTCTCTGACATACAGAAACCTGCATGGGGCACTTTAAGAACTACACTACAGTAAGTGAAACTAACCTAGCTGAAGCTTGCTGGTAAGCCATTAGACAGTTGCTTTTCACTCTTGCATCACAACTGCCCAGATGAGGGCTGCCTGCCGGGTCCAGCACCGTCTGTCCATCACAAGAATCCCGTACGTCAGCACCTGCTAATCGGCATACCTGGCTAGGCCTGCTGTTCAGTTACTGCTCTGGATTAGCACGCGTCTCTCACAAATTACATACCCATGCAAGTGACACTATCATTATTCTTCAGGCAGAAGACTGAATTAATCAAATTGATTACTTCTGCATACAAGCCTAGCTTAATTGCTTACTATCTTACTAGAAAAGCTTCCATCAGCTTTGCCTATTCATTTGCCTTCAAAAGCGTAAAAGGTTTTGATCTGAAATTCTGTCCTTTAAACCAGGGTGCTCTTACTCACAAATGCTAAAGGCTTATGTTGCTCAGCCAACTGCCCTTTTCACTATGCAAAACGCTCACAAACGCTCACACAGTGTTTACAAAAGCACAAAGGATGCTTTAAGAATTAAGTAAACTTTAACATAGCCAAGTACAAGGAATGCTGAAGTGAATGACTTATGTAAATTATTAGAAAGAGCAGCTCTGCTAAAGTTGCATTTAATACAAACACTAACAGATTGAAAGCAATTTAGGCACTGATGGCATCCAGTGAAGTCATGTTTTAAGGAGCTGTCGCAGAAGACAAATCCACCCATCAAAGCAAAGTTTTCTTAAACTGATTCACTGAAGAGAACGTGTTCAGAGAGCAACATCTTTTAAGTTTTATGTTACAGTGTGAATTAATTTCACACCACAGACAATTAAAGAATTTCCCTGTTGGAGTCTGGTGCAGCACAAATTTGGGGGTGGGCTGAGAAGTCACAGAAACGCAAAATCACAGATTCCTTTAGTTTGGCAGGGACCTCCTGAGATCATCTCGTCCAACACCCTCTGCTCAGCAGGGTCAGCCAGAGCAGGTTGCCCAGGACTGTGTCTGGTCAGAGCTTGAGCATCTGCACAGATGGAGACTCTACACAACCTCTCTGGGCAACCTGTCCTGGTGTTTGACCGCCCTCAGAGTGAAAAAGTGCTTCCTTGTGTTCAGATGGAATTCCGTGTGGTTTAATTTGTGCCTATGGCCTCTTGTCCAGAGAAGAGCCTGGCTCCCCATCCTCACTCCCTCCCGGCAGGTACTTAACCAAGCTGGTGGGATCTCCCTGAGCCATCCCTTCTCCAGGCTGAACAGCCCCAGCTCTCTCAGCCTCTCCTCCTATGAAAGATGCTCCAGTCATTCACCACCTTTGTGGCCCATCACTGCACTCCCAAAGTCACACCTCGCTCATACTAGGGAGCCCAAAACTGGAGTCAGTACTCCATGTGAGGCCTCACCAGTGCTTTCACTCTGCTGGTAAATCACACTCCTGCTAGACTGCGGCTTTAAGTACATCCCTCAGCCTCCAGTCACTACTACTCTTCAGTGCTGAAATCCTGCGGTTACATTTTTTCATAGTGGAAAAATGCCACGGTGAATTTCCAACTGCCATTATGAAAAACCACATGCTGCAGTACTATATGCTTACATTAGAGGCTTGCGTACAGAAGAAAGTATGTGTTCAACAGAGCTGATTTTTTGTGTCAGTACTACCAGCACCTGGCTGAAAAGCAGCAACTTCAGCCTGGCTGGCAGGAAGTCGTCAGCTCTCCCAGTTTATAAACCATACGATGCTGCAGCTAAACTCAATTGGGTTGGTCCTGTAACGAGCACTAGGGTACCCACTGACAGTCCTGTACTTAGTTCTTCAGGGAAGAAGCTCAAAAGCCAGCCTGTTTGCCATCCCATAATCTACTTCCAAATTACCAAAAAATAAACTTTTCTGTTTTGAATAGTTTTTTTTTTTTTTTTAAAAGGGAATTGTGACAGACTTTCCTTAAAATTTGCCACTGGTTGATAGGTTACTGACAACATAGGACTGGAAATCTCACTGCCTGCTCTGCTAGGTTTCACTGTGAAGCATTCCTGTGCATTTCCTACATTCAGTGCCTAGGAGGAGAACTTCAGTCTGCTCTAGTGGTTTTTTGTAGATACCATTGTAGGAAGATCCCTGCATGTGCTTTTAAAAACCCTTTCATATAATCTGAAAATGGGGGGAGATTCTAGTGACCTTTGAGTCTGTTGCACAAAGACCATCTTTAGGTTGGGAGGATTCTACTAGAGCCTCTTACAGGCAAAGAGTTGTTTTTAAAAGACTGCTCATGTCTTTCTGCTCAGATTAATAAAGCTTGAAGCTGACGTAACAACAGTAAGGAGGCCTAACGAGCCTTCCTGCGACAGTACCTGCTCGTCTCCTTTAGAGTTCATCAACAGCTTCCTGTTACTCCCGTTTAACTGCTTTTTTTATTAAGCATTCACTGATGACAGGAAAACCACCTTCGCTTTGCCCGTCTTCCCGATCCTTGACACCTGCTGCTGAGATGCCAGAGCTCACTTCTGAGGAACTTACAAAGTAATTGCATGGCTCTCTACTTTGTTTGAGCCTGTCGTGAAAATGAAAGGGTGGCATTTGCAGAGGCCACTGTGCTGCAAGAAATGGAAAGAAACAATCAGCGGGTTTGGTTCAGTTTTTGTAGCATTGCACTGATCACGTATACAGGTAACTGAACACCCCCCCCCCATCCCTAGCCTTGGACAACCCTGCAAATGGCAAGCTCTTCTCACCAGTATTCTTTGGCAGAACCTTCCTCTGGAGTAAGACACAGTGGATTGCAACTCTTAAAATATAAACCGTGAAACGTGAAAGCGGACATTAGTTCAGGCAACTCACACTGAGGTGGATTTTTGTTTTTTGCTCATCACACTCTGTAGCATGCTCCCAGAAGCCAGAATGTTAAACTCCTTTACTCAGTGGAGCACACGATGATGCAAGCTTGTGGGAGGTGGCAGTGGAGGAAGAGCCATCATCTTTATGAAGAAACCAGCACAACATGAAGTTGCTGGTTACTTCTGACAGACCCATATGGTTACTCTGACACAGAGCTGCTTGTGCTTTTGGCTTAAAGTGGCACATGGCATGCACCCAGCAGCAGCATGGGAGGGATAATCAAGAAGCCAAAGGCAGCACAGCTACTATTTAAAATATATGAATATGTAGGAGGGAGGAGGAAAGCAGTAGGGTGAGAGACCAGAATGAGAAGCTGGTTGAGGCTAGAGAGGGTGATGGGTAAAGCACATTCCTGTGTGGAGGAGGTCCTGTTAACAATATAAGGAGCTGCAGCTTGAAAGAAAGGGAAAGCCAGACTGAAGGGAGGATAATCTTCATCTGCAGAAGCAAGACAAAACAATAAAAATAATCAGGGCTGCAAATTTAGCACAGTAACTAGAAACGTCTTTCTGCTCATTGGCTGTGTTGTCAGAGGGAAGAGCAAGTAGCAATTGGGCTAGCAGCCCGGGCATCCCGCTTAGTCTGCTGGTTGGTTGTGGGGGTTCTGCGCATCAGTTCTTGGCTGGCAATACATCGTTACCCAGCCTACTTGCACAGCTGATAACAAGCACCGACATACATGGCTTAGCGTGAGCCAAAGTCTCTCTATAATCCTGCCCTCGGTTCCTAGCTGATAGCCTGCACTCTCAGAGGTCAGCATCCTTTTGCTTCCTCTAGCCTAGCAGAGCACAGCATCCTGGTTGTGACCCTACTTTATTCCTCAAGAAAAACAAGCAATGGAAAACTCCAGCCTCAGCAACATTCTAAACCGTCACCTCTTCCCAAGGGAAGCAATACAGGATTTCAGCAGAGCTTCAGGCTGAAATTCAATAGGAGACACATCAGAGGGCTTGAACAAAATGCTGGGTCCAAACTATGAAGATGTGAGCTGACAGCTGTGCACGCTCCACACGTTGACAGGCAAGCATCAAACTGCTCCACTGCAGGATCGCACAGGTAGCCAAGATACCTGGGCATCCACGCACCAGCGGGATCATATTATACATAAGCAACTGTGAGAATTTTTCAGGGAACATACCACAACAGTTACTCATTTAGTGCTTAAATAATTGTCTCCACACCACACTGCTTTACGTATGTTCTCTCACTAAACGACCCTGAGAATGTACTTCAGATATTCCAAGTCTGATTAACCTCTATAAATCCTTCAAAAAACCCACAGTAATGCTACTTAGAACACTGACAGAGGACATGAATCCTCTGCATTAGGAGTGCAAAGTGGGCTGTTCATCAGCGGTTACGCAGCCCTGTAACCGAAGGAGGCATCGGACAGCGCTTGCCTAAGGGGTATGGCATGGAAGCCAGCGGCCCCACCAGGGGAATACAGGCACTGATCTGGGATCAGCAGGGGCGAGGTGCAGCGGGGCTGTTCATGACAACAGTGAGTCTTGCACTGGGCAGGCATGGTGATGCATTTAGGAACTAAGCAACAGCTCTGCCTACACGTACACGACTTAAGGAAGCACGCAAGCCATCCTTTAACCACTTTCCAAGTAAGCGCGTCATAACGGATACCATCAATTTCTTTCCAAGACTGAAACAGTAACCTGGATAATACCCTATGCCAGCGTTCAAGCTACAAACCTTCAATTTAGGGGGAAAGCAATGAGGTAATGTACAGAGTTGCAAAGCAACACTATATTGTAGTCTCCTAGTTGGCCGCAGTTCAAAGGAAGGACAATCCTTTGTTGCTAATGTATTATCTACCGAGGATATTCACAAGTTCCCGCACTATGCAGATCCTACCCAAAGCGTGCACGCTCAAGGGAAGAGTTCTGAACTATAGATGGCAAAACTCTCAGTACAAAATACAAAGTTGCTGTCGAAACAAGTGCTGGCTGAGAGGTTCTGTGGGGCATCACAATCTGTAAATTAAGGGATGAATGCAGCAGATTTAGAACACCCTAGCTAAGAGGCCACCATGTCCAGCTCACCTGGAGCTGCAGTTACTGCAGCTGTAGTTACTTCCATGCTGTTGGCAAACTCAGGTTGGCACATGAGGTGAGTTTTATGCACTCACCGTAATGACTTCTCCACATAAAGGGCATCCTGTGCTCAAGGGGAATTATTACACTATTCTACAAATTTACTTAAATATTTAAAATATTTGAATATTTAAGTCTATTTACAATATTGCTGGAGAGCATAACGGCATCCCCTCATTGTACAGAACACCATGGAATGCTGCCCACAAGAAGGCATTGACCCAAACAGCCCGCCCGTGCTACCACCCCTTCGCACTCCCCAGGGATAAGAGGTGCTGGTCTCATAAACAACCTTGAGCAGGATGCCACATCTCTAAGGTATACTCCCCCGCTACAGAAGGCCTGAAACTATTTGTGCAATTTTTCCGATTTCAGATAGCAAAATTCACCAGTGTATCTACATTGAACTAATTACCAATTAATTCATAAAAACAGACATCTACAGCACACAATGAAGTAACAAAATACAGAAGTTTATTGACAATTGCATGATTTATCATTTGATTTCCAATCCCCTGCTGTCCTGAAGAAATGTTCTAATCAATCTTACTTGATGACTTGAAAATATGGTTTAGGTTCCAAAGAAAGAAAGGCAAGAAAATGAACACAGTTTAACTAATTTAAGGCCTAGCTGGAAGTTGCTGTTTAAAAGACAGGCACTGTAGCCAATGCACATCAGGTGCTGAGAGATGCCAACTCCAAGCTCAGTATTACAGACAGCGCCGATTACACCAGACCCTTCAATGCAGAAAGCAGCCCCTGGTTGACTGTTCCACATGGAAGCCTCTTAAGACCCTGTCAGGTACTGGAACAAGGAATTGCAACAGACAGACGTGTCCCAGACTCCATCAGAGGCCAGACAGCCCAGACTCAAAAAAAACTGCTGCTAGGAAATACATGTTTGGAAGCAACCTAAATCCATTACAAGGCTGCACTTAGAATCACTGTCTTCTTGTCCTAGGGGACAGGGCAAACAGGGAGCTCCAAACCTCTCTGGAAGGGACAAAGGCATCAAAATCCCTACTTTCCACGGCTATTTCTACCCTTAGCACTGCCCCACATATGTCACTATTTGAAAAGGCAACTAGGTCTTCATGCAGTCATCCACCACTTGTGACGTCACTGAACTGAGCAGCCTAGTGACGTCACTGAACTGAGCAGCCTAGTAAGCACTATAATCACAGAGCGTTTTAGCACCTGGCCCAGAGAGTCCCCCTGAAACAGTGGCAGTTCCCAGGGAACCCGGGCTAAACAGCAGTGGATATATGCGGATAAGGCCACTTGTTCTTTGGTGTACCTGAACGACTCCTGTTTCGATATGTCAAATTTAAAAAGTCACTATTAAATATTTGAACAGTAAGCACCTAATGTTAACATTCATATATCAAAGCTCTGGATATGATCAGAAATGTCCATTCAGAGAACAAATGATGGGAGCTACCCTCCCCAACAAATGTTTGTGCCAAACACGCACATCTTCCAAACATGATTTAAGATAGCCAGCACAACCAAAAGGTTCGTATTGCTAAAGCCTTTGCTTCTCCAACTAGGATAGTCTACAGCATGTCTCAAAACAACTACAGCTGTGGTTTGGGGAGAATCCACATAGTTCTCCCCAACCTTATCAACAAAAATTTGAGGCAAAGACAAATGTAAGGCTGACCAAAGACAAGAGAATTCACTAACAGAGTCAGCACAGACAAACAAAAAAACCAAACCGCACTGAGGTGAAGACAGTAGAACAGTCCTGGTTTCTGCAGGGTACAAAGTAAAAATCCTTTGCAGAAGCCAAGGCATTCCTATACAGGTTGGGTCACAGCTAGCTGGCTGGACACCTCAGTATTTTCTCCACTGCAGTGGTACGCTTTAAGTTGCTTCTGTTTAAAGAGTACCATAAAGCTATTGTTTGCATCCACACCGTTACCAGAAAACGTGCAAGCACTCAGCCAGGATACTTTAAATAAAAGTCTTCTAGGAGCACCTACATGAAACAGCACATTGGACTGACACTAACACTTGTCAAGAGCTAGTCATAGTAATCGGCAGATTACTGAAGGTTATCAGAAAGGCCTGAACACTCCAGGGAGGGGAAGACCATGATATGTATTAACATGTGATGGTTGATGAGCATAAAAGAAACTTTCAGCATCTTCTGTCCTTGTACCAGCAACCATGTGCTGCAAAGCAAGAAAGGAGAAAGAGAGAACCAAAGACTGAAGACACTCAAAACCGCAGTAGCACGACTTGTTCCAGTGGAACATAGGTACATTGAAGTGGTTGAAGTCAGCCCACGCTGTGAAGCTGCATCCCATTGCCTAGAGGAAAGCATAGCCTACCTGCTATGCTTCAGAATCTTTCGGATGTGACCTCCAGATCCATACCCATTCACAATGTTTTACATGTTGACTGTATAGATAAGCCTGGCTCCACGAGTGTCCCAAGCTACTAGCTAGCTAAGAACCTAACAGCCTGATGAACCACCACAAAGTAGCACTGATCTTTCACAAAGTTACACTAATGTCCCCCTCTGCCACCCACCCAGGCAGTCCAACACTCATATCTTCCACAGGACACCCTTTCCCTCCCCAGCCCTCCCTCCCCAAATCATCAGGTCATCCTTCCTACATGCTTTAGCATAACCCTCATCCATCTGCCTAAGAATCTATCCACAAACAATAGTCTATACACTGACCTCGCAACCACAGACAAGAGTTTCTGTGCAGACTCCGTTAGTTAAAGTGAACAGATGACCCTAATAGAACGCAATACTGGATTTCCCCCCCGGCGGATTGAGAACTTTGTTGTGCGAGCGTGGCCTTGGCCCTAATCGGGGCTCGTGATTGTCTATCTTGGGTTCTGGTTCCTTGCATCGCTCCTCTTTGCCCAGATCTTTTTTCTCGCCTCCATCTTCCAGCTGTGGTTTGATGTTTTCTGTAGCTGAATAAAAAGAAAAGGGATTAGATCAACTTGCTATTCTGTAGTGCAAAAGGTCTCATCTTCTGTAGGCCGCATTATTTCCCATGTCTCCCTTCCATGGCACACTAAGGCTTCTCTGTATCTGTTTATTTTTCCTGAAGGAAACGGGTGCTGAAGAAGAATTTCACTTTTTGCAACAATTCCTCTCTTCCTTCAGCAATCTTTCTAACAAAGATATGTAGGCTAAGCAATATACCTTCAGAATTATTTTGGCAGTTTCAGGCAACATACCAATGAATCCTTTCACGCTGAGCTTGAAAGCAGCATGCCCATCATTCTTTACAATAACTAGCTGAGCAATAATACATTTTGTCAGTTAGCTATTTGTTACTTAGAACTACAGAAGGCCAAGATTATACACTCGAAGGAGATGGCAAGGGAGTAAGAAGCAGTCTGATAGGATGTTTTTCTATATATACAGATTCCATAAATATCTATATACATATGCACATGGCTTCAAGCAAAGTATATACACACACAGAGTACCAAGGCTTATGCCTGTGGAGCTCTCCTCAATAAGAGGAAGAGAACCATTGCCATGAAGTAATTAAATTTCTGACTAACAGAAGGAAAACTTCTCAGTTATGTTATCCTAAACACCAGCCTTAGTCTTATATTCTTTAAGAGAAAACGTAAGAAACTGATCTCTCTGAGAAGATGAGCTCCGAGTAACAGAGAAAGGAATTTCTCTTGCTGACCTTCTAGCTTCTTTGGTGTTTCATCTTCTTTCAAGACAATGTGATCCTGCAAAGAAACCAGAAGCTATCTTAGTATATTATCGTTCTCAAACAGTAACTCCATCACAAAACCCTGCAGAAAGTCTTGCTTTGTTTCTGATCTAAGTTTATATATTTATCATGTTAAAAGCAAACAGCTGCAGACACCGTGTGCAGCCCTGCACCCCCTCCACCGCTACATAATCCCAAAAGCAGTAGTACAAGGCAACTCCAGTGTTATGTCAAGGTGCACATCTCAGACAATTCACTGAAACACAGATGAAGATGCTGCATTAGCTCATTAGAGGCTTAAAACTTTGTCTATGATACAGTTCAGTCCAAAGGTCTGGAATGCCCATTCTTGTCAAGCACCCACTACCGCCCCGGAGAAGCTGGTGTTCACAACTCGAGCACAAGCAGCCCTTGAGCAAACTATTTGTACTCAGCAATTACTGCCTGCGGTGAGTGTCCACAGTGGCCCAAACAGTGAGGTAATTAACAAAACCTTCTAAGACCATTTCCCCAACAATTCCAACTGACTGTCAGAAATACACAGCAATACTTCAGAAAAGCTTGCATGTTTACCCACCCATGAAATTCAACTTGCAGTAATTTTTGGAAATATGATATCTTGTTTCCATCCCAGTATTCCCCACAATTCCAATGCGCTAATTAAAGACACACGAATTTCCAAAGCATTGTCCTCCATTTAGTCAGGAATTCACAGGAATTAATGTTACACTTTTTAAAAAGCAACTAAAAAGAATCAGAGACCAGCCCGATAAAGGGGTACAGCGAAACAAAACAAAGCCCTTCCCTACACCAACAGCACTGCTCCTGACAAAACCTAGCTCCCAGACTTTTTTTGTCTCCTCCTTTCTTATGACCCAAATCCCCCAAAATACACTTAAGAGTCCACATAAAAAGTTATGCAGAAGCACACTACCAGCACCTTCAAATTTAAGAGAGGGGGGGGGGGGAAGAAAAAAAAAAAAGAGGAAAAAATTACATTGGACTAATCTTTTCTTCCTAAGGTTCCATGAAAAATGAGATTGCTGCTACTTTTTCAGTGTACAGAGAGCTGTGTTTCATGGGATGCTAAGTTCCCACGCTACCTGACATGTCAAAAACATTGCTGACATAGTAGCTACTCACTCAGCAGTATCTACTTAGAGTAGGGCAGCAGGCTGTAAATCCAAATATAGGGCATTTAAATAGAGAAATGAAGTAATTGGCTTTGGGAAAAAGGAGGATACGTTGCCAAATTTGGTCAAAACTACCAGCCTCTCCAATTATTACACATCCTAGCTTTAAGATCAAAAAATAACAACTCACAGAACAAGACACACTTTTGTCCAACATCACAAAATCAAGCGCATGCTGGAGCTGACACTCAAGGCTGATCTTGAGTTAGCTTGTTCACTGTTGATCATTTCAGCTTAGTCTCCTGCTAAAGTGCTTTCATATAGTTAGGAGAGGTGAAGGGGACAGACTGGCCACATGAAGATTTATGACTGTAGCTCACTGGTGTTCACCGACTCTCCAGAACTGGTATCAAGATTACCTCTGCCAAATTGCAGAACAAAGAGAAAGATCTTCTCCCTACCTAGCATACGTGCCTGTTGGCTGTGGGCCAAGAACTCCAGCTGTACCTCATTTACAAGGACAACCAAAGGCTTCAGAAGCATTTTTTTTCCTCTTTGTTTTTTTTTAGAACACACATCCGCAGAGTAATTAATAGTTCTACGGCAAACTACAGAGCATGCTGAGATCTGATACACCAGAGATAACAAGCTATCAAAAAGAGACTTAGGAATAACTGCATAATTTGAAGTTACCCTATGCATAATTCAGGTCTGTCATCTTAGAAAGAATACAGGCACTGCATTGTGACAAGACTGTAAGACAGCTCGTGGAGCTGCTAGCTTCTTGGTTTGACAGCGAAGGAAGTACAAATACCTTAGGCTTGTTTGGGTGTGCTCGCACAACACCGGTAGATACAGGAGACCCAAAGATATCACTTGTCTTCCCACCAGGTGGATTCATGCGTGGACGAGGCTGAGCAGAACTAGAATCCTCAAAAATACCACTTTCTTTTCCCCCTGCAAAGCAGTTGTTAGAATTTGGGGTTTTTTTCTAAATAGCTTTTAGTTTTCCACACTATATTTAAAGAAAAAAAAAACAACAAAAAAACTCCCCCGAGAGATACAAGAATTCAAAGACTTCTATAACTCTACTGCCTAGAGGCTTACTTTTGCTTGCCTGAAGATACTAGTTGAAATCCTTTGTTACAAGAATTCACTAGAGGATCTCACTGCAGCTAACTGATGATGACACAGCACTAGAATAGAAGCAGTTTCCTTTCATCATTTCCTAGACCTCAACTTGGAAAGCATTAGACTTGGATGATGTGCTAAAAAGTCTGTGAACATGTAGGTCGCTGAAATATTCATATATTCAGAAGTCTGAATAGATTTATTGTTCAAGCCCACTCAATTTGTAAAAATGCAACATAAAAAGACAGACAGATCACAGCATTCTACTTTAGGAATGTGAAATCAGTTCTGTGCTGCACTTGAGAGCCCAATCATGCTGAAGGAGGCGGCTGCTCTTACCTGGAGGGTTTGTTCTTTTTGGAATGTTTTGAGGTTCTTCTGATGCTCCAAAGATATTTGAAGCCATCCGGTGTGGCCTGCTTGAAGAAGAAACTTCTTCTGTACTCCCAAAGAGATTACTAGAACCTCCTCCAGGGGGCTTCAATACCCTACATGGGAGAATGAGAGAAGCGAGAGACAAAAGTTTGTTTGAAATTTACAGCATTCGACATTTGATGCCCCCTCCCCATTCTCCCTTATATGTTGTAACTATTCCAATCTGAACTTACTTCATGTAATTCTGCTATGTCTGTGAAGTATCTACTTTCCAAGAGCTGTTCTAATAAAATATTCTCAAGTTCAGCACAAATATTGCCAGCCTCCTAGTTAGTCAACTTGATCATTATGTTATCTACGATTACTTGGAGTGGCCATAACAGTGCCACCAGAACAAGTGGCTATGCTACCTGTGGTGTTCCAAAAGCAACAGGAGACTAAGAGAAGACATAAGAATTTGGTTTGTATTTTAAAAATAACCATTACAGAGTCAGACTTTCTACTAAACTGCACACACCAACTTTGCATCTGTGATACAACTGAAACTCATCAACTTTTAAATAAAAGCAGACATTTCATAATTACTAAAAAAAATTTTGCTAGTTTCATCCATCAGCTATCATAGTTACCTTATTAACAGTTATCATATTAGCTGCTGTAGAGTTTAGAATGGAAAGGTGGAATGCCAAGAAGCCAAAGTTTTAGTGGTTATGATGCAAATCCATTACAACCAAAGCTCTGCACCAGAGGTGTATCAAATGGATCCTCACAGAAATTGGAGGTTACAACAAAAACCCTACCAAAAGTCATGCTTGTCCTTGAGTAGTAAGTCCACAGTTAATATCTATGCCTTGCTCAACAGACTTCAGGCCCTATCATGAAAAGGAACCGAACCACTACATAGGAGTAGAATCAGTGGAATTAACTGGAAAATTAACAGAAAAAGCATGGGAAAGCAATGAATACCTACGTATCAAAAATAATCTTTACAGCTATGTCTCCTTGACCAGTTACCCACAACCTCAGCAGCTGAGCAAAAGTAGTAGGTGAATTATACCCCTTCTAATCTTGATCTGGGACCTAAACTAACGTTTACTTTTACAGAAGTAAAAGTTATAAATTTCAAGATCTTTAACCCACTTTACCTGAACAGAATTCAAATGTGTCAGTGGATTAATACAACACATCCTCTCCATTTCAGGTTAGATATCTGACAGGCATAAGAGAGGTTCCTCTCAGAGACAAGATCTACTCCAATTTAATTTCACAAAAGCAGAGATATTTGGCTGCTCTGTCAGAAAGTTAGCTTTGTCAGCATTTCAGATCTCCGGATACAGAAAGTTCTGTTCTCCTTGGGAGGAAGGAGAAAAAAGTTTCTCTCAGTCTGGGAGTAGTTTACACAGTCAGAACCAGCCTCAGAGAGCCTATATTGGCCAATTTCAGTATTTGAATCCTTAGCACAACTGCAGATTTAATGATTCCCTTTAGCTTGAGGGAGTAACTAGAATTTCAATAGATAGGAAAACTGTCTTGTCCACTGCACAGGTAAGATGTCTGAGCAGCAGGTTTATTTACAAATTAGTGTCCAACAGAATACAGATCCAACTGTGGTCCAGGCTTATCTTAGAAGATCTAAAACTGCAATTAAAACAGACATTTTACAGGCAAATTATGTATTTTGATCATTCACAATGGTCCAGAAACCATGAGGCAGTTTAAGCATTTAAACTTGGGAGATGGAAGGAAGAGAAAAGGGAACACGAAAAACAAAACAAAACCTGAAGGAGTTTGGGAAGGGGGTCCTGTTAAAAAAGCAGGTCTGCTAGCATGCCTCATATAGTTTAAGTGATTTCTGACTTTACCCATTCTTTTCAGCTGGTTTTTTTTTTTTTAATTCATCTAGTCTTTCTAGAGTTCTAAGCATACTAATCTACATGTACTATCAAAGAGACTGAAAGGAAATGTAGTTTATACAGATGGCGTTTCTCACATTATAGATTCACTCCATTTACCAGGCTGTTTTCTTAACACATGCCTACAAGTGTAGGAGGGAGTCACAAAATAACTACATTCAGATTTTTTTGGTTTAAGAAAAACAACCAGTCGTAACAATCAAATTACTTCTCATTCCTGCAACTGGACTTGAGCTCCATTGCAGAAAAAAATTCTAGAGACACCCCATTTAAAGGTCTCGATTATTCAGTTAAACTTAATTAAGTATCAAAATAAATCCAGCACTGATTAATTTTGTATTGTCCTCCCATTTTCAGCTCCGTATACATACTAAACAAAACCCTGCTGCTGCAATGATTAAGTCAGAAGCAATACTTGAGGTGCTTCTCCGGCACTTTGAAATCAGCGTAACAGGTGACCTTTTCTGCCAGCATCACCCAAAAGACTATCTTGAATCTATATACACAAAGTGGATTTGCCTCCTCGATTTCAGAAACTTCCAATTGCTAGAAACCTTCCAAATATTCCATAAGCTTTCAAGCAACTGTGACACCAGGCCCATACAATTCTAACTAATTCCAAGTCACATAGCTAAGTCATTCACAGAAATTACAAAAAATAACATTGAAGTGCAGCAACAAGGTCTTCCAGCTTATGACAGCAAAGAGGACAGGGTTTTGCGCTCCTTCCGTCAGCCAAAAACTGGGGAGAATGCAAGAGCTATTTCCTTGCCGTGCAGCCTCTAGAGCACTGCTAACCTCCTTGCCCGCCTGTGTCACTCGGCTCTAGATCAGAGCAGGATGGGCAGGTCTCCCACACCAAATCAAAAAATAAGGCTTAGCCTGTGAATCCTACCAAAGGAAAACAGCGTGCTAAACTTGATAAGGCAGCGTCAGCTGCTTCAACGGAGTACAAGGGAAGCCAACGTACATTTTATAGTAATTTTAGTCTATACTTTAGAGTCTTTTTAGTTCATATTGGCATTGTGCCAGTTTACATAGATATATTTTTGTGTCTTGTAGCCAGGTAAGTTAGATCTTCCTTTTTCCTTTAGGGACGGGGGAAGGGAAGGTGTTGTTTTATTCTTTTAAAGAGTAATGAAAAAACCCCTTTGTTTTGTAAGCAATCTAAATTTGCCTCCTCTTCCCCTCCCCTCCAGTAGACTGCATCTGTCAGATAATCTAGAACAGCTAAATTAAGAACCCTAACCTGTAAGTTTCAAAGCCTCTACTAATTGCTTTGTTCTCTTCTGGGAGGCTTGAAGAACTTTAATTAGTTGTGGTCTTTTTTTCCTACATTTCCTACATTCTAACACACTTCAATTTGAATGCCCCTTCCTCATTCCTTTCAGCTGACCTGTGGAAGAGGTGCCAAGACTTATCCATTACTTTAAGACATTGGCTATATAAATACGTATTTTTTTTCAAATTCTGCCCGAAAAGTTAAACGCTGAAGTCCTACCAGTTTTCAGACAGTTCTAATAAAGCAGGTAAAATAGCAGAGTTGCATTATACGTAAGAGACCATCGCTAAGGTGTTAAGGTTCGGAACACCAGGCTCTAAGGCAAAGAGCAGAAAGTTACTGGGGCCCCCCTGCGGTTGGATCAATACAAACTCATGGCTCATTAAATAGCTCACTCATCTTATAAACAAGCAGCAAGCTTTGTGAAGTCTGTTATGCTCTTGATCTGAAAGCTCTGCAGTATTCTGCAATAACACTGACCGGGAGGAGGGGAGCACGTGTACCACACTTCCAGGACGGCTCCATTTAACATTTTCAGCTCTATGCAGTAGTTGTGATGAACTGAAGACACCTAAGAGCAACGCACCTTTACAGCGTGCGCCAACAGCAGAATGATACGATTCTGCACTGCATTGCTTTCAGAGAAACAGCAACTCTTAAGACATGCAAGTCCTCGTTTTATTTTGGAAAAGCAAAACTTCATTAAAAATACAAAGCGCCGTTATTAAAGTTTAATAAAATAAAACCAGGCAGTTAATTTGATTCAGCAAACTAGCCTTTCCCTGTATGAGCACATTAACTGGATCACTACAGATACATTTCACTGGACCATTCAGTGGAAGCTTTCATTTAAAATATTTCAGCATAATTTATTTCTAAGTGTAATACCCCTCTATTATGAAGCTCTCAAAATGCAAAGCATTTGTTTATCATTTCCGTGCAAAGATTTTCACATTAGGAAGTGGGGCTTTTTTCCCACTTCCGCAGCTGTCGGTGGTTGCAAGAATTTCCAGTTAGGCTCAGTTTTAATTAGAGAAACTTCTACACAGGAATAACTGCAAAAGGATTTGCATTATCACTGAACCAAGTTTTGTTTAGGGAATGAATGGAAAAAGTGTCCATTAAGCCAAGTACCTTTTGCTTTTGATGGCAGAGGCCGTATGTCAGTCGCCACCATCTCAAAGCCCACTCAAACCCAGTAACGTAAGGTACTGTGTGGTGCTGCAGTATGCACGCTTGCTCCGCCGGGTCTGCTCACGGAGCTGTGGGCATTGCTTGTTCTCAGGCACAACGAACACTGCCACAATGCCAGGGAACCAGCTCTAACAGGAACACCCGTGCTTGCCCTTAACTAAACGTTACGGGGGTCTGCGTTCCAGGCTTTATCCAGAAGCCCAATTTATGAGTTAAACATGGTTTCAAAATTACCACGTAGCTTCTTAGAGTGACCAGAAGCTTCTCGGAGAGTTTAAGGGCAGAGCATCCTCAGAAGTCTTTTAAAACCAGGTCGTAGCTTAGAGCCACTGGAATAAAGAGCAAGCTTAAAGCACCCTTACACGATTTCGAAACACTTCCTTCCTTCCCCTCCGAGCACATGATTACCTCGCAGATGGATTAATGACTCCAGCTCCAAGTTTTTTTGGATATACGCCCTCGTCCAAGCATAACAATATATTTCGACTTCGTAAGGCGAAAACAAGATAACATCTGCTCACGCAGGCGCCTGCCTTGGATCCTCTCAAAGCTTCACGGAGCGCACCAGGGCCCCCTCCCTGCGGGGGCACAGGCACGGGGGCAGGAGGAGGGCCTCCGCGGCGCCGGGCCTTTCCCCCGCACGGGAATCCCCTCAGGACCCAGCCCCCACCTCCAGCTCAGTAACCCGCGCCCGCCGGGCCGGGGCCGGGCACCGAGCGCTGCAGCCCCACGGGGACCGGTGCTGCCCGCGTGGCCGCGAGCCGCTGGGCGTGTGCCGCTCCCCGCAGCGCCCGAGAGGCAAACTGAGGCACGGCAGGGTCACCTCCTACCCAGCGGCTACCGGAGGGATGGGGGGCGGCCTTCCCGCCCACCGCGGCCGAAACGGCCCCTCAGTCGGGACGCGCTCCCCTCGGCCGCAGCCCCCCGCCTGCCTCCCGGCCCCCAGCGCCGCGCCTCAGCCGGAGCCCGCGCCTCTCCCGCCTCGCCCCGAACAAAGCCCCGCCACAGCCCGCCGCCGCCCCGCTCTTCCCGCTTCCCCCCCCGCTGCGCCACCTGGAGCTGGGCTTGGCCGAGTCGGCCTCGGGGCCCTGGAACATGGTGGCGGCCGACGGGCTCGACTCCGCAGCCCTGCGCGCGGCGCTGCTCCTCGGCTGCCTGGACCGCAGGTAGCGCCGATGGGCCCGCCCTGCCCTGCTGCTGGTCGGCCCACCTGCCCATCACGCCGAGCAGCCTATCAGACACGGCCCGCCCTCTCGGTATCCCGCCTATCCGGTGAGCCTCGCAGACGGCACGTGTCGTCATTAATCCTGGCCGCCTCCCATTGGTTAGACCGCACGTCCGTCAGAGAGAGTGGCGTAGCCATTGGCTGAGAGAGGGGCGGGAAGAGCGGCGGGAGGGCGTTTAAAGGGCCAGGTAGGGCAGCAGCACCCCGGCGGGAAGGGGCTGGCGGGGGGCGGGGCTGGCGCAGCGGGCCCGGCCGCCCTCTCCTGAGGGGCGAGGCCCGGCGCGTAGCCCCTTTCCGCCGGACGAGCCCAGCCGGCCCTGCCTCTGGGGCGAAAACCGCCGGGTTTTGCCCACTGAGGGGCGGCGCCCGATGGCCCGCGGCAGCCCCGAGGGGGGTCGGCTCCGGGCCGAGCTCCAGCCGGCGCCCCGCAGGCCTCCTGTGGGCACCTGGCCCGAGAACGTCCGTGTAAAGCAAAAATGGGGAGGAAGCACCGTGGCGAATTACCTCAGAGGCGGCTTTGTAACCCAGCCACCTCAGCTCCGCGGCTGCGGGAGCCTCCGCGGCTTCCCCCCGCTTGGGCGGCTCCTCAGCCTGGCCGGGCGCGGCTGGCGGGGGGGCAACGCGCAGACGTGGCTGCCGAGCCCAGCGCCGAGCCTGGCCGTGAGCGATCCCCCGCTGGAACTCGCCTCTTTCTCCGTCACAGGGACCTGTGCCCACGGGTCGCTTCCCGCGCTGCCGGCTGCGGCTGAAGCGGCGCTGGGCAACTGCCACGGGAAAGCCGGGGGTTCCAGAGCTGTTAGGGCCGCGGTCAGGGAATCGGCGCTTGCAGGGGCTGGTACAGTTACGCCTAAGGAGCCAACACGTGGCATGGCCTTGTTAACCCAATGGTTTTGGTTGTTAGTAACATTACAATTGAAACTTTCAGCTGAAGATTTTATTTAATGGCTCCACAGCTTTCCATATGCCAAGAAGTAAATTTGGAGGCAACCAGATTGCTGCTTTTGTCTTAAAGAATTAAAAGTAAAAAAACAACAAAGAAATAACACACCAAAAATATGTACTCTAACTGCAGCCTCTTGTTTTGCTAATCATTCTTTACTTCTCATTCCTTCTGTTTTTACAGTATTAAATTTTGGTCATTAAGGGCAAAATTAGATAACCTGTGAGAAAAAGTGGTAGGGTTTAGTACCAGCTTTGATGTGAGGTGGAAAAGAACTGAAGGTCTCCCTTGCTGCGAGCCTTTGTCACAGCAGGGTGGAGGTCAGAAGCTGCACAGGAAGAGCTCAGACTCGGTTGTCTATTCCAGTTTTCTCAGTACAGAAGTGGTAGATGAGTCCTCACTCTTTGGATGGAAAGGAAGCATCAAAGAATATTACTAATAAGGTTTCTGTTGAGCTTTTTAAGCGTTCTTCATTTCTCATGATCTAGTTTAAGAACACTCTCACACTTCCTCAATGCATAATTAAACTAAAGCTGCCATTGTATATTGCAGAGACCAAAAATGTGTACGAAAGGGATTAAGTTAATGACATAGCTCACACAATAATCCAGCTGGAAAGGAACCTCAGGTCTAGAGTCTAACCTCCTGCTTAAAGCAGGATGAGCTACATCAGACCAGCTTCCACTGGGCTTTATTCAGTTTTGCCTTGGAAAGCTCTGAAGACAGACACTGCACAGCCTCTCTGGGCAACCTGTTCCCTTGCCTGACTGTCCTTGGGGTGGGAAGTTTTTCTGGTAGTGGCTATATAAAACATGATGGCCTGAATACAGCCTCTACATCTAAGTTCCTGCTTATCTGAAGCTGTGAAGGGAAAAAAAAAAAAGCTAGGGGGGAAAATAATAACCAAGATATATTTATTGTACCCTTGGGCTTGGTGGGTTCTTCTGTGGGTTGCTTGGGGTTTTTTGTTTGTTTGGGGTTTTCTTTTTTTTTTTTTTCTTCCCCCCTTCCTTTTTTCCCCTTGTTGCTGGTGACCATGGACAAATACAGGACATTCAGGACAGCCTGCCCTCTGGTCAGACCCACTCTTGACACTCACAATTAGCAGAACCTACTGGGAAAGGAAGCTGTAAAGCAAAACAACCCCAACCCAACCAAAACCTTCTCTCACCATGGTGAGAATCATGAAAATTCTGAGATGGGAGATGTCAATGGAAGCTATGCCACTGATTTCACTGAAACCAAAATTTCACCTTGGAAGGCTTGGCCTTACGGACACATTTCATGGGGCCATTATTATGTCAATAAAGGTTAAATGAAAGAATCTTACTGGGCATGAATGGCAAGTAACACACTGGACATAAGTTAGACCAAGTATTAGTATGTATTTATGCACAAGAATAAAAACAGCTTTACAAGTTGAATTGGAAATTTAAACAGAGGAAGTTTAACAGCTTTTGTATATTATATTAAATAACCAAAACACCTTTTTCCAAAATTGGTAAAGAATAAATAATATAATTTACAATATGGTACAAAAAATAATCAGTAAGGACAGGCATTCTGCTTTATACATACACTATATAGGTATATTTATAATCTATAAAACAAATTCACATCTCAAACAAGCCAGAAACCTTAGATGATATGGCTTAACTATTATTAAAAGAAACAGCATTAAATTTTGCTGCCAGAACCATAAGCTCTAAAGCAGTTATCATATTTCAATAATTAATGATAACTTATTGCCGTAGTGCTTGCCAAGGTTTCACTTACTTAACATTTACAAATTGCTGTGAAACTAAGAGATTCAAAGGTTTGAAAAGGTTAAAAAAAAGTGCAGTACTTTCCTTATAAATGCATCCGAAGTCTGAGTGTAAAAAACAAAATGCAACTTAATTTCCACTCTGGGCTCTGTGGAGTCAGTAAATGAGATGTCTTTATAGATTAGATTTGATCCAAGCCATTTAATTAAATTTAGAAATATAAAGAGGGGTGTCAAGAAAAGGCTTAACGATGTCGTATTAAAAACAATTAGTATTCCTATACTTAGTAGATTTAGTGATAACGGCTAAAATGAATTGTGGGGGTAATCAGGACGCAACACCCAGCAAAAAATCCAGTTAGCGCACACATGCACACAGAGGCAGGTCTAATTCTTAGGATGGAGTACTGCTGTTCACCCAGACCATGATGACAACAAATACTGAATTTTCTGCTAGAACTTCCTTATTACATATAGTCCCTAAACCAACATGGGGAAAGCCTAGAGCAATCCATACTAGCACTGGAGGTTGTTAGGGTCCGTTTGTCCTCTCAGCGCCCCAAGAAGCTACCAAGCTACAAAGTCACATTTACCTCAAACAATCCTGCGTGCGTTTCAGCATAAATTGCTTGAATTTTGCTTAGGATAGGCTGACGCTGTTACACACGTGGATTTTGTTACTTCTGCTGGGGAAGCTGAAATAATTAAAATTGAAAAAAAGTTTTGTGTTTTACAAAACCGTAAGTATACACACACACAAGCATACGTATGTGTGTGTGCATATATACACACCTCCACACACCCCTACACGCCCCCCAGTTTTTCTCTTAAGCAGTCTTAGGCACAAACTGATGATGACTAGTATCGTAAAGCACATACATCCACCTAAAATCTAGAACTGGTGGAGTTAGAGGTATGTTTAAGTGACCTTTCCCATAATAAGGATAACAAATTCTGTATCAATTAAAAATTAACACAATGATCCAAGTTATTTTCAAGTTTTTCCCTGATAAGACTTACTTGTCCTGAAAGGGCTTTATTATTAAACTGCAGCTTGCAAAGCATTACATTTCTAAAACCAAATTCTTTTTCATAATGACAATTTTTAGGAGGCTGATGCCAAACACATTTCTAACCACAAAATTCTGAGTGTAGAACTGACCTCTCATTTCCACTGTTGTTATTACTTGGTGGTTCAAGTCTACTTGCAGAGGGTCAGGATATTATCTGATCTCATGGCATCATTAAAAATAGCCACTATGCTGACTTAATTCTGCAATAGCCACTATGCTGACTTAATTCTGCAATTCTATTACTCCCTTGTGGCAACAGAATGGGCCGAGAAAGGGCAGTGTGACAGCTCCCCGTATCCGATGTCAGAAACTCTTCCCAGGTCTTGAAGTGCTCGGCCATATAGGTGCAGCAACACTGGCTCTTGTTCTAGGCCACCAAGGAGTCAAAACTAGTGTTGCACCCACTCCATTACCAGCACGGGTAAAGAAGATGAAATGTTTGTCAAGCTACCGAAATACACCGGAGGCCATCGGGCTAGTCTTTCAATATTCCGAAGTTCAAGAATGAGAGTTTGGATTTTTTTTTATACAGTACTTGATTAGAATGTATCACGTCTCCTGCTGCATGTCCTGTAATCCACAGCTACACACAGGAGCCCTGTACTTTTGTCCTGCAAGACTGAAGGATTTTTGGAGGTACAGCGTATGGGATAATCAGCATTACTAATGTAAGACGCCAAAGCCAAGAGGAAACAATCTGGAAAAGCTCAAACCAGAATACAGCTCAACTCTAAGTGAAACTTTAAAGTTTGAGAGGGAATGACTTGTGAGATTAATGGGTATCCTCTCCCTACCAAGGGTGAATGCGCAGAGCGATACACTCCTCAGCATTCGTTTTTCTGACAGCCTTCAACTTCTTATATTCTAGGCCTACATGATTTCCTGGTAATTGCATCAGAATTCCCAAACAAGGCTCTGTAAGAATAATGGAAGAAGTAACAACAGAAGGACTTAATATCCCACATGACATGCAGTCAGACTGGGAGTTAGCCCACAGGGATTAAATTCTCCATTCTTCTAGGCATGATTGTTTTCTTGCCAGTAACACCCTGCTGGGAACATCCAGTTGTACTAATGCTGGTTTTACACATCTGCACGGTTCCTATGTCAAAGGAGAGAAGGTAGCAACCCGATAGGTGGGGTCTTGGAATGTTATCCAAATCTCACTACTGTTTGAGTGAAACCAGGAAGGTTGCTCTGGGCCACACTAAAGGTGCATCAGAAAACTTGTTACATTTTCTCTTAGTGATAGAAAGCGTAAGGCAAACTATACAGCGGTTAAAAAAATAATCTACATAAAGCAGGGTGAAGTGACCGGGAAAACAGCAAATCCAATCAGTGCATCGTGAGCAAGGTTACAAGAAGAAACTCCCAGTCAAATGCCTTGTAAAAGTAGCGAAAGGCAGGCAGAACTACATCCACCAAGAATAGTGCAAGTTGGGAAAACGAACCCCTGATAATAGCTTAAGAGATGGAGCAGTTTTGTTTATTTATTAATAATATAGAGTTGAGGTTTGTATAGGACTAGCCCCTTGGATAAGTTCAGAGCTACTTAAAATAGCCAAGGGACATCCTCTTACTGGAGAAGCAGACAAGTGCTTAAAAAAGGGGCACAATAAAGGTCTTCTCTCTCATGACCGGTAGGAAAGGAAATAGGAAAAGTCTCCTGAGTTGTAAGGGCAGAACTGACGGATAACCAGCTATAGAGAAATAACTTTATATTCCTTTGAACCCGCTGGTATCACGATCTGTGTCTTTCAAACATTACAACACTAACATTAAATGCCTAGGGATTTAGTAGAGGGAGCACCAGATCCACTAGTGCCTGGGAGTGAACTACAATGAAAAGTGATGCCCTGAGGTACTACAGAGCACCCGGAATTCACAGAACAAGGAGAAAATAACCAAGGACTAAGGGATTAAGCTAGGACTTGACACCTCTCCTCTTCATGACAGAAAACGGATCTCAACAACTTTAGCATTAACATATTATTTGTTTCTATACATTACAATATTCTTTCCTATTTCCTCTCCCAGGTTAATCCTCAGTTTTAGTCAAGAAAGATGGCAATATATACAGGTTTCCAGCAAAGCCAAGACTAACTATGACAAAGCTTTCCTAGTGATTCCAGTAAGCTCTTTTGCAGTGTTTCCTGACTTAAAAAGCAACCGTTCTTCAGGGAAACGAAAAAAGCACTCTCCCACTCATGGGTGAGCGGTGCAATGTGATGAAGAATCTCAAAGGTGGAGAATATGAGTGCAGTCAGGATGACGATGATTGTGACATGTGATGGGGTTTAAAAATAGAGGAAACTCCCCAAGGATCCATGCAATCTGGGAGTAGGGTGAATCAGAGCTCCCTTACAAAACAAGCAAGCAGGTACGTTCCCTTGATGGAATGGTCAAACAACAAAACATAGCCAAAGAAACAGAATGATCTATAAAAATGAAGCATCGTAGAGTTGCAGCGTCTTTGAGAGAGTGCAAGAAAACTCAGTTTGACTGATTGATAAAAAGAGTGCCAACTAGGACACGTCAAGATGCAAAATGATTCCCATACCCACCCCCACCCTTCATCCTCCACAACTTCAATATGGATCCCAAATCATGGCATTTTGATTACTATGCAAAAAATAATTCACATAGGGGAGCTTCTGGCAATACCCTTCCCTGCTTGAGCTTCTTGCTTAGGCCATTCCAAAGTACTGAGTCCAGGACTGCCCCATAAACCTGCCATCTTACATCACTGATGCAGGGGACACACCACTTGCTTTAATACTATTCCATGTTTTCTTGTTCCCAGTATATTGCACATTCCAGGACTTGCAAGTACTTCTTCAGACCTTTGAAGACAACGCTTCTCTTTTATAAAGAAGTGCACAAGACAGGGACAACTGAGCCTCAGCTGCTTCTCGACAACCTGCCCTTGCCATGATCCAGCGCTGCAAGCTCCAACTTTAGCTGAACAGTCTACACCAGCCTGCTGGTCTCATACACTCACTGTGAGAGATCCCCAATTGGGGGACCACCACCTCCTCCATCAAACAGAATTTCCCTGCGGGTTGGCTCAGGTATTGACAGTTCCTGGGCAAGGTCATTAAAACGAGATATGTAATCTATGCTGTTCTCATTCATCATGCAAGCCAGCTGGGAATCCACCACCTAGAAGAGACATAAGAGAAAAGAAGAGCTACATGTCAGTGGAAAGTTCACAGAATCACAGAATTCTTTAGGTTGGAAGGGACACCTTGAGATCATTTTGTCCAACCACCTAGCTGCTAGGGTCAGCTATAACAGGTTGCCCAGGCTCTTGTCTAGCCAGGTGTTCAATTATCTCCATGAACGGAGATTCCACAACATCTCTGGGCAACCTGTTCTAGTGTTTGACCGCTCTCACATTAAAAAAAGTTTTCTTGTGTTCAGGTGGAATTTCACATGTTTCAATTTGTACCCACCGCCTCTTGTCCTGATAAGGAGTTTGGCTCCCTCATCTTCATTTCCAGCCTTTCAAATGAAAGATATGCTCTACCTCACTTTATCTGAGTTAGAGAATAGCTCTCAACCATGGCTAAATTGAAGCCTCCAAAAAAACAAACCACCCCCCCCGCAACCCTGTAGTCTCAATGCACCTTAACCTGCCTACCCTTAATTAATTCAGCATTACGATGCACTAGTAGATGCACTGTACAAGAACTCTATGGATATTACCTCTAACATAACAACTGCATTTGTAAATAAAACTTGATTCTGCAGGACACTTAATAAAAGGCCTTTCAAAATTCTCCCATCATTAAAGCCGTTCTGAAATGATACTTGCTTCCTCTGAAGACTCCCACACAAACCCACAGCTGCTCTGGTGTGCCTAACATGGTGGCTTATCCCATCTTCTTCTGAAGGCAGTTTGTAAGATCAAGGGCTGCAATGTCACTTCAAATTCACAAATAAATTATCATACATTCCTTTAATTAGCACACACCTTGACAGATTCTCACCACCAAGCAAGCAGAATGTTCATATTTATGCCAGAAAGTGGAGCTGCATGTCACGTCTGAAGCTGCCAGGGACCCATTAAAACAGCATGAGCTTGCTGCAGCTTCTGGTTATACGGTCTGTACAGAACCTCCTTATCCAAATCCAAAGGGCAATGGAGGAATGACATTTTCCTTCCACCAAAGCCCCCACAAATTTTCAATGTACATGAATGACTAAACTGTAGGATAACAAAGATTAGAAGGGATCTGAAGAGGCCTCTAGTTTAACCTCCTGCTCAAAGCAGGGTCACCTAGGAGGACAGACCAGCTTACTCAGGGCTTTATCCGTGTTAGTCATAAAAAGCTCTGAAGACAGACACTGCACAACATCTCTGGGCAACCTGTTCCCCTGCCTGACTGTCCTCGGGGTGAAAAAGTTTTCCTTTATACATAGTCAGAATCTTTCTCAATTCAGCTTTTGCCTGTTCTTCCCACCATGCATCACCACACTGTGAAGGGCCTGGCTACGTCTTCTTGATGACTTCCCCGCAAGTACTGGCAAGCAGTTTGGTCCCTCCTGCCCCAAAGGCTCGTCCGGGTTGAACAAGCCCAGTACCATCAGCCTTTCCTCACAGAGAGGTGCTTTAGCCCCCTAATAGTCTCGGTGGCCCTTTGCTGAACTTTCTCCAGTATCTATGTCTTTCCTGTATCGGGTGCTCAAAACTGGTCACAATATTCTAGGCATGGTCTCACAGCTGTTGAGTAGAGGGGGATCATCATCGCTTTGTTCAATCTGCCCGCTATGCTCCCGTTGAAACAGCCCACAACACTCTTGGCCACCTGAGCTGCCACAGAACATCCTGGCTTCCTGTTCAGTTTGCTGTCCATCAGGATGCCCAGGTACTTCTCAGCAGAGCCGTGTCCTGAACAGTCAGTCTCCAGCCTATATTGCTGTTGGGGTTATTCCTTCCCAAGGGCAGGACTTGGAATTTGCCCTTGCTGAATTCCATAATATTCAGGGCAGCTCATTCCTCCAGTCACGTCTCTGTCCCTCTGAAAGGGAGCTCTATCCTCAAGCGTATCAAAACCTTAGTAACTGCTGGTCTTCACCCCTTCAAAAGATTTCAAAACAGAAGGGTAATTCTACTAGCAGAGAAAATAACTCAGCAGCATAGACCTTCTGCCATTCTCCCAAGTAACTTAGTATTTAGCCATTTCCTGCTTCTTCCTTCTGAACCTATTTATGTTTTCTACCAGTCCTCCAACTGTACTGTAGCTGCGTCAATATCAACCTTTCTCTCATCTTTAGTACTTTCAATTCCTGCTCTACAAAGCAGGACACACAAAGCAGGAGGATTACAACTCTGTAAAAACAAAGATACGTCCAACAAGATGAACATGACACGGTAAACATCCCTGAGCAAAAAGAACCTGGGTCGAAGGGGCTCACAACAGCTTCTTGCACCAGCTCTGGCGCAACATACCCTCAAAGTCACATTACATCTTTCCGTCAAGACTATAACCCCGTTTTACTCAGCTAAGGGCAGGTGTCAAAGCATCTTTGCCTTAAGTATCTCAGAAGATATGACGGACAATGTACAGTAAAACTGTGCTAAAAGAGGAAGCCGACAGCCGGCGGTACTTCGATGACATACCTCTGCGACGTCTGCCAGAGACCGTGACACAAAGGAGTCCCGCGAGTTTCCATCCAGAAGGCTGGGTCCCAGTAAGGAGGTGCCACTGGCAGTCCCAACAGGAGTTGGCAACATTTTTCGTCCCTTCTCGGGGGAGATGAAGCTTGCTATAAAGAGCAGGCACATCAGTCAGTCACTGCACGGAAAGTTTGCAATTGGGAGGATAAAGAGAAGGACAATGAAACTGAAAATGGAGGACAGGTATCTATTTCTTCTATCTCTTAAAAATTATGTGTTACCAGCACAAACACCATCAGCACACTGCTAACAGTACAGAGACTCATCACGCTGGGCCCATTAAATATTAATTAAAACCACCACTAACCAAACACCAAGCAAACCCAGTGATCTCATGTCTTTGAGATTATGCTCACCCAGCACAGAACAAAGCCTATTTTTCCAACAGCGGAGCCGAGGGCATCTTTTCATTTTGGCAGAACAGCCCAAATGTCTCAACCTAACTGATGAGTCAGGCTCCAAACAGACTACAAAGAACTGCCAAGGAATTATTTGTCCCAAGGTATGGGCCCCAATCTAGCAACAGGATCTTTTCAGGAACAGACTTGTAAAGGGAAAGAAAACGTACTCAAGGCAACACTGCTGAAATGAAAGCAAGAAGGGAAGACCTCTACAAAAAAAACCTACTGGGTTTACGATTTTCCAAAGGATTCACTTCTAATAAACAGCATCCCTTTTTTTTTGTATTTAAAGGAAAGATATTTTTCTGTTGTTGCAGTTCTCTCCATGCTGACACTTACAAAACAAGCTGCTGAGAGACGAGTCTGTGGAGTCATTGGGGTACCACTGGGGATCATGGCTGGGAGAGGCAATCCAGTTCTGCTGAGGACTACTGGATGGGGACGGAAGACTTTTGGAGCTGTCACTGCCATTCAGCTTTGCAGGAGAGAGAGAAACACCTTCACCTGTAAGCCAATGTCAGGAATCACTGATTCAGTCACAATGGTAAAGTTATAGGACACTGCACTAACTTATGTTTAGAAGGGAAAAAAACCCACCCACCTATATAGGCTAGAAAATAAAGGCTAGAGACATAATTTTATTTCCAAGCACTATTAAAAAAAAAAAAAAAAGAAGCAAACTAAACTAAAACTGCTTCCTGGAAAAGTTTCTGCGGACATGTAAGATGACAGGGATTTTTACTTTAATAGGAAGACTTTAGCTAAGCTCAGACTTACTGTATTGACCAGAGCTGATAGCTATTTCAATGATGGAATCACTGATTTGAGTGGCGGGTTCTCCTTGAGAAAGCACATCTTCAGGGGGTCCAGGCAGAGAAATATCCAAGAGAGCAGAAACATTGGGAGGAGAGAGCCGGGTACTGGAAGCCTCTGCTGCAGGAAGTGGAGGGGTGGAAAGACCATTTTGGAGGGGCGCCTTGGACAATTCTGACAGAGAAAGGACTGATGTGCCCTGTTATAAGAAAGAGTTAGTTGTTCATGAATTTATGAAGGACTTGGAAATCTGTCTGAAAAGCAACAGCTTACCTCCTATGCATCAGATTAAAATCAGACTTTAAGAAAAAAAGAAAAAAGCAGACTAATAATCCAGCAGATAATGTTTCTAGAATTTTAGGAACATATTATTTATATAATAAATTTGTATTCATGAAAAATATCTGTAAGCATAAAAAAACCTTCAGCCCATATCCTGCCAAATCATCTGAAAAAGATACCTGTCTGTAACACTCCAAAGAATACTTAATACAACCTACATAACAGGAACAAGCATAATAATGAAATTAACATGATTTTGATGAACCTGCAAGATAGTTCTTAAGAATTAGATTCTGTGTGATTCTGTGATTAATTTGCCTTTGTATAGGCAAAAAACCCTGTAACTTCTTGAAAAGTATTTAAGTATTTTAAACTGCTAACTTACTCCCCTCTTTATACCCAGACTTCCCACAACTCAACTGATCTTTTTTAAGGAGTCTTGTTAATAGTACCTCATCGTACAACTGTTTGTGACTCTTCCCTGATGTAGTATAGGCAAAGTTGTCCTCAGAGCAAGAGCCAGAACCTAAGTCCCCATTACCACAAATAAATGACTAGCAGGTTATGTCTTAACATCTCTGCTGTTAAAAAAAAAACAAACAGAAAACCAAACCCACACTTCCCCTCCTTTATGCTCTCCAATCAAATTAACGTGAACTGTTTTGCATGTACCTGTCACAGAGAAGGTGGAAAGTGCTCCACTGAAAAAGAGAAAAACCTGTATTTTGAGGCTTAAGTATCTAACACAAGGTCCTGGATCCCACTGGAGAAGGAAGTTTGGGATAGGATGACAACGCTCTTACAACATAGGTGCTGGCATGGTTACTTTTTAAGTATCTATGTCTTATTGGATCCAGCACAAAGACAAGTGATTCTCTGAAGAGGATGCTGGCATTGCCATTACACTTTTAGTCCTAATATCTTCCTTCAGCAACAGAGAAGCAGCAGGACTGCCAATTGTTGTGATGTCTAAAACACACATGTACAATATAGCAGAGCGATTATAAACTCCTCCACTGTATCAAGAAATACATAAAACCTGTTTGTCCTCCAGAGGTCAGAGAGCGTCAGCTTCGCTTTGCTTTTTTAGAGAGCGGCACCCACACGAATTTAAGCAGCTTTCCTAAATTTCTTTCTTTAAATTTCTCCAGATGCTAGAGATCGCAGTTCCCACAAAACAGTACCAGTAATGTACAACTACCTGGGAACAAGGGGTGTTAACTAGTAATACCAGTGGGTTCTTTTTCAGAACTCTATCCATTTCATACAACTGTTCTTTCAACTCATACTCTACCTGGAAACCATCAGGAACAGACTCCTGCTCATGCCGTGCTGGTAGGCTGATGAATGGAACCCGACACCCAGGGCCTGAGCTCTAAAAGCGTAACAGAAACCATGTGAGTGTCAAACGTTTACACAAGGTGCTGCAAACGTAACTGGGGAGGCAAGAGGCAAGTGCCTATCACCATTTATGCTTGCTCTTCTTACTTATCATGCCTTTCAAAACTGTCCAGCAAGTCTCTGAGAAAATGACATAGACTGACATGTATCTGGGTCTCAGTAAAAGAAACAGCAAGCAGAGATCAGTTTCTATTCCAAACACATCCCTAGAAGTTCATGTTTTGCCCCAAATTTCCCTCCGGAATTACTGCCTATTGAAATGCTACTGTTTCTTTTTAAGCCCAGATGTCTGGATGGCCAACTTCAACAGCCTCAGAGCTGAAAGCTATTCTACAGGATGGAAGTCTGCTCAATGGATGATGACTTGATCCCTCAACCCTGAAATACACATGGTACAACATAGATCTGGGTTTGCCATGGTAAAAGGGTCTAACAGCAAGCTCTAGGAGAAGGCTCACTGCAGAGTCATTAATAATACAGCTTTTTTACACAATGAGAGAGCGAGACGCTTAGCTACTTTAAAAAACACGCTCGAGAGACTCTGACCTCTACAGCGGTGATGGAGCCTCCATTCTGATGCGCTACCGTTGAGTCCTGCCCTGTTACCACCGTGGTCACTCCATCTGGTGACAGTGGAGATACACCCGACAAACCATCCGCGTCCAGGACAGGCACAGGGCTACCAGGGATGATACCAGCACTTTTAGCTGCCAAGTCGATAGCACCTTTTGTGAAACAAAAAAGCAAAAACCACATTACAAGCCTTTTCTTCAGGCAACTACTTTGTTGTGACTCATCTAAAAGATGACTTGCTAAAAACTGCCCAGAGTCAAAACTTAACACACACAAAAAGCAAGAACAGCAATTATCCGATCAGCTACATCAGCTGTTCCTCTTCACAAAGTGTAACACTTCTTTCAGCTAAAACATTTAATTACATGTTATCAGGTATATCAAAACTGTTTAGAAAAACATTCCAGCTCTCCCCCCGACCTTTCTTTCTATTTTTTTTCTTTTTTGTCCTGCAAATCATTAAGTATTTCATTATGCCATTCCTAGAAGTTTCCTATGCTTTACTAGAGGAGCTATAAAATCCACATAGCCTTCTTTTGTTATCTTGCCTCTAGCAGCCATTTAAACTCAATATAAAAAAAAATATGTTGTTGCAGGGTCAACCTCACCCAGATATTTTAAAATCCACTTAAAACATCTGAATGTTTTCCCATCACAGAGAATCCTCCAAGTAAAAAACAGAGGCAGGCATTGTTTTCACCTCACTAATCATTCTCATTACAGGACCCATTCTTTTGTTGCAAGACGGTATTTGCTTGGGGTACACCAGCATGGTAATTCATAACCCCACGTTAGTAGATAAACTATTTGTAAGTCTCTTTCAAATATGTCACAACCCCTTTTCAAGTGGTCTTACAAGAAGACATCACAGAAAGCACTCAGCTTTGGTTACAAATTCCAACCCCTTGCTTTGCCTGCAGGTCAGACACAGCAAAGAAACCTGGTTCAGGCTGTCCCACCACTGACTGCTCCCTTTCTGCGGTCACGCAAAGCCACAAAAATTGGCTTTGTATCCTTAACACAGCTGTTTTCTTTAACTTCCAGAGGCACTAATCTTATTACCTGGGAAACAGAAACCAGCAGTGTAACATCCTATAGATCACAACAGACCGTGACTCTGTTTTTGAGAAATGACTTACTAGACAGATGGTTGGTAGCCTGTGTTGGAAGAACTTTGGGCACAATTGGACGAGAAACAGCAGCTTTAGTCAGTGAGGACTGGATTGGCCGAAATGAACCTCTCCCTAGAGTAAAGGATTAAAGACCTCTCAAGCAAACGAAATCTAACATCTTTAAAGCAGAGCACAACACACTTCAATGGAAGCAAACAAATTCCAAGCAGTAGCGAGCTCCAGGAATGCCAATAGTGGAGACGATGAAACAGACTTCAAGTTGTAGTTGAAGCTAACCAGTACCTTATGACAAAAATGCAACAGCAAGCCTTGACGTATTATTGAAGCGGTCTCATGCGGATTCTGACATTTAAGCCAAGATGGAGAATTACCTGTACTACCACTGTACTCAAGAGTGTATCAGCAAGAAGGACAAATGGGCAGTACATTGGTTATACTGTACAAAACTTAAACAGTATCCCAGATACTAGGAAAAGTCCAGTATAAAATCCAGACAAATGATTATGCCCTACAGAAAAAAAATTCTTATCTAAGTAATTTGTTCCAAAATTTTGTCTCCTTGTAGAGAACTCCTGACTCTTCCCTACTTTCAATACTGGGAAACAGAAGAAAAAAAATTCTTCCATAATCATGTCTTGCTTAACAATGATCCAGGAGAATAATCCCATCATCCTGCAGGAAGTGACTCGTGGTAAATGACTCTGGGGTTTTGAAAGGATGTTCTCCTCTTTTTAGAAATGATTCCTTTATGCAGTTATAGCGGATGCTTTCCAGTCTATCTCATGGCAGCATAAAAGTGACAGAAGATAACGCAGACTCACCTGTAATGGATGAGTTGGATAAGATAGAAAAGGAACAGACATGCTGGGATGGATTTCCAGATGGCCTGGGGAGCAGTGTTCTCTACGTGAGAAAAACAAAATAAACCAGAACATATTTAAACACAGAACAGAGGGTAGAGCTCATCTTCTAAGGCACAGAAGTTCATGACACCTTCCAGAATAAGCAGAGTATCTGCATGGCACAACAGACACAGCGATAAAGTCTGTGCAATCTTTAGAAAGAAGCTACACATAGGATTCATGTTTTCTCTATAAAAGAAAATTTCCACAGGGACAATTCTCAGAGAAATGCTAATGAGAACTATGTTCCTTTCTGATTATACTTGCAGTAATTTTGGAATCTCCCACAGAATTACAGCAGTGACCTTAAGGATGGGATCTAGTCCATCTGCAAACTGATCTTCCATTACAATCGAACAAGTGTGAATTAACAAGGCAGCTGTATGTACTTGGGAGACCTTAAAACAAATGGAATTGCACAGACCAGACTATCTCGATGCCAAAAAATAGTTATGTATGTAATTTCTTAAGCAGAGCAGAAGAGACAAAAGGGTATATTGACACTTGGTAACTTTGTTTTCTCCAAACAAGTTTCCATTATTTTGATTTTAGATTTCCTGTATGTTCCACCTGTGGTTTCACAGTGGCATATGGCTTTTTTCCTGGGTTATCAAAGTAGTCTACGGGAGGTTAACGCCTGCCTACCACCAAAGTTCCGTGATAACAGGCTACCTCTTCCGTACATCTCTTTGCAAGTCCCATTTTTTTCCAGAAATCATTGTTCTTTCAAATAGTGCAATGTTTTATCTCAGAGGTTTACACCCACCCAGTTTAACAGTCATGAGTAGGAAAACAGAAAAACTTCATAAAGGGAGATCTTGTCGCAGTAGCACTAACAGCTCTAACAAGGACCGATGAGGTACCACACGAACACACCACCTGTGCATGAGTACCAGCAGGCCCAAACAACAGAACCTGCTTTCTGATGAAAGACTTAATTTTTCCCAAGCTGCCTCATGCACTGGACCACCACTGTTGTTGACATTCCTCATATAGGGAATACAACACGGCTGATTACAACATAGGCTAAAATGCTTGTTCCTTCACATGTTTAGCTTCAGTCTTCCAGCAGATGTATGAGGGAAGTTCAGGTTTTTATTTCGGTTAGGTATAAATCATTATAGCCTTACTGATATCTATTCAGGAAGCAAAACAGGCATTTCACACTTTGCAAATCATTCTGACCTGCACTACTAATGGCTTCCGCAGGTGCCTGTTCCGCAGCTTCCTTGGCTTTGGCAAGAAGAAGTCCGACTGCATCTGGACAAGAAGAGGAAATGCGTAGGTAAGTATTTTAAGCATGCAGACACAGAATAAATTATACTCCCTGAACTCTATTTTTCAATAAAGTTGTGACTATTTATTAAAATACTGCGTTTTGTTTCAGACAGTAGAATTTTCAGTAGAATACTCCTAGAGTAGGAAAATTTTCCACTAGGAATGTATTTTTTTTTTCTTGCTTTATGGAGATAAAGCTTTCTCCCAAAAAAAGCCATTTCACTACTTAACTACTGCAGCTTGCTATGAAATTGTTACTGAGACTGTATATATAAAAATAAAACTATTATTTGAAATAAATACAGCAATGAGGTTGTATTAAAATTGGCTGCACAATAAGAAGGATATCAGTTTTGCTAAACCCGGCAAATAAATTTGCTGGAGCAATTTAATTAGAGAGTGAGCCAGTTTCATCAGGCTGCATGATGGCATTCAGGTTCAGGTCTGAAGAGGTGATGTCACTTCAAAGCACAGTTATATTGTCAAAATCTGACTAACCTCAGCTTATACAATGTTATGACTGAGCATCACCAGAAGCACTGCTTCACAGGGCAGCCCATACTCTCTGATGAGCCAAAACCACCCTCTAATACCTACTGGAAAGTGTCTCGGGCACAACATGCTACTGTTTTCATCCAGTTCTCTCACTTACACTGATTGTGTCTAAGTGCTGCCGGAAGGTCAGTTCTGCTTCCTTGCTAGGCAAGAACAGTTTCCCATGGCGGCTGTTGGGTGGTAGAGTTGTAGGAACTGCAAATAGTCCACCATCCGCATCAGTGCTTCCAGAACTAGAAGGACCAGCCACCAAGAGAGGTCTGGGGAGGTTTCTCAAACCTAGAAGATTTTAACAGCAATGTAAATGAAGTAAAGTGAAAACAAAAAGAAAGTAACTACTTAGTAAGTGAAGAATGATAGAGAGAGCTGGGACTTAAAGGATTCTGGCTCTGCCACCATCTGTTTGTGATCTCCAACTGTGAAACTCTAAATACTTCAGTTTTCTCACCTCCAAACTGGCATTATCTACCTGCTTCACAAGGACACTGCAAAGATTCGCTTGCTTTGAAATCCTTGGAAGAAGGGGGTTAAATGCAATTTTACACTACTAAAGAAGCTAGAATTTAAGCACCCAGTTTTAAGCCCCCCCAGACTGTGTTAAACAGCTTGTAGAAATACTTGAGGGCCCTTCCCACTAAACAAACTATATATCCACCATTCCTTTTGTAGGGGAAGATAACACAGACACAGACTCATTCTACAGTGTTTATGTTTTATTTACACTCTCCTCCCCACCCCGTGGTAATTCAAAGTGCAACCCCAATAAAGTAATTCTGGTCACGAAAGATATGAAAGGGGAGGGATCAATTTACCAAAATACCTTCCAAAAAATGGGTTGTCTTGGAAATACTTTTGGCACATGGAAATAATGGCACCTGGTCCCACTAAAACTCCATTTACATTTAAGTTTAAAAAATATTGTAGGGTTTCACAGTGCTGTGCCCACTCTGCTGGCATCCAGCTAGGATGACCACCCGTACTGCTGGCATGCCGTTCCGAGATAACCAAGCGTACCGGCCTCTCTCCCACAGCAGCGCTCGCCGCACGGGTACCGCTGGGGTTTGTTACCATAGACAGCAACGGCTGTTTTCATGCCCATAGTGCACCCATGCTTCTCATGGTACTCCAGCCTCTGCTGCTGGGCTGGAGACCTCAGCTGCGAGGCAGCAGGCACCTGATGCACCCCGAGGAGCGAGGAAGCCAAGTGGGCACCAGCCCTTAGCCATGCCTGCTGCCTCCCTGGGCACAGCACAAGCTTGGGCCACCCTAAGGCAGAGATGGGTACATGCAGCAGTATTCAAGAAGTGTTTTGAAGGGCATCAGACTTTATTTATCTAATGAATAAACCTGCACATTTTATCCTCCTCGTATTTAATATATGAAATTGCCACCTCCACCCTGCTGCTCTAGATTCTGCTGTTTTTCCAAGGGTTAGTTAAAATTACAATGTGACAGTGTATCCAAAAGTCAATTCAATGCAGAACAACGTACACATTTGTGCCTCCTGCCTGACCAGTAGTTAGAGAGAATTGTTAAATACACATGACATTATCTTTAAAAAAAGCAATAAAGGGATGCAACTATAACTACATAATGATATTTTAAGCACTATAGGTGATGTTGCATCACAGCTGTTGCTTCACTTTTTCTAAATCTCTCTGCATGGTTCTTTTTATCCTCTTTTTTGTCTCTCCAGCTAGCTATGTGGCTTTTGTGGAGCTGTCAGTTTACTAATGCTTTCAGTTCTTCTGGAGTGGACATAGGCTACCTTCTAATCTTTATTTTCTACTGAGAAGGCCCAACCAATTTATCTTTAATTAAATAAAAACAAAGCCTGGAAACCAAAAAGCAGTTAGTCCCTAGGTGGACTCAGGACCAAAGTCTATGAGGGAGCACACCTAGAAGGCTCATCACCAAAAGTAACCTAGCAGTTTGCTTTCTGATGCCAAGTTACTGCAGTTATTTAACAGCACTGTATGTGAGGATACAAAGCAGCTTGAAAATTACTGCACACTAAAGGATGCGAACAAATCAAAGGCTAACACAGACAATTATATTAGTTTTTGAATCAGTGAAGGTCTGTGTAAACAGAACAGGTGTCTGTTTCTAGAGGATCAGATACAAAAGCACTGTCATCTTCTTGCCATTTCTGCCCAGTAACTTCAGCAGATGATCGTTACCCTTACTTAAAATGCTTCAGAAAGGATTTTCAAGGCATTAGGGAAGCAAAAACTACAATCTTGTAAAATGAATGTTGCAAACTAAGGAAGTTGCATTCTACTTGCAAGTCTGATTTAAAAAGGTATGTCCTTCAAGCCCGTGTATCTACTAAGTTATTGGCTTTTTACTAGGTATTCAAGGAAGTATATCTTTGTCTGCAAGTAAGTGCAATGAAGCTTTAGACAAAGATGAAATTCCTGTAATGCCATTTTAGAATTAAAACCACACGGAGCACCAAGGATGTTTTACAGCATCAGTTAAATTGCTCATGGTCCACTGCTTCTTACAGCATGGGTGTGAAAAGGACAGCATAAGAATCATAATTGTTCCCAGTAACCCTGACACCTTCATAGACTTTTCTGAAGTCATAAAACATTTGCTGGCAAATGCAACTGGACTGAAGAACAGAACCGAAAGCCTTGGTCTGCATGGCTAGGGCTCGCAAGCTGTAGCAGCTGTGCATGCTATTAAAAGGTAATTCATAATCATTCCATACTTTATAATGGCAGAATGGCACAGAAAATTTTCAATAATTATTTTATCAAGAAACTTTACACCACATATTTACTCTCCTGCTCTGTAAGCGCTCACTCTCTTGAAATCCCACACGCTGTATCAGTCAGCTCCTAACAAATGCCAGCTTCCCTAAGAGTGACTTGTGAGAGCTCTTCTGGACTGTAAATTGTATTATTGACACACATTGTTTTTCAAGATTCAAAAAGTACTGAACTTAGGACAACTCTAAAGCAAATTAACACATAGCAATGCTCTGAAAGAGTTAAGTTTTTAAGAGTGAGAACACTCATTCTCCCAGTGCTACATCATGGCATGAGGTACTAATGGTCTGATCTCCTGAAATGGATTTTCATGAATACTTACCTGAGGAGCTGGAAGCAGCACCAGGAGAAAAAGTCTTGTTGCTGCGAAGAGCAGATTGATTTCGTGCACAACCTGGACTCCTGGTGGTGATGGCAATCACCTTTCCCGGAGGAGTCAGGGACTGTTCCTCTTGAGCAGGCTTTATAGGTGACGTGGCAACAGAGCTCATCTCAGGCGTCTAAAAATGCACAAACATTAAGTGAATATTGTGTACTGTTACTACAAATATATTGTTAAACTCGTTCTACTTAGGAAGCTTAAAAAAAAGAAATCTGACATAGTACAATATCTTTAAGTACTCTAACCAATACCTGTGTGTGTGTGGTAGGCAGCTGAAATTCCCTTCCTGTGCATTTAGCAGTATTAACTGATATCATTAATTTATGTTGCAATTGGGTTAACACTCAACAAGCTTCAAACAGAGTGCTGGACCATTCCAGGATAAAAATAAAAAGTTAAATAAAAGGTAAAGACACTTATTTGTCACAGTAACGGAAAAGGTGTTTTTTTTAATTCAGTACAGAACTGATTTTCACAAACTCTACCCATCCAGAGGGCTCCACCGGTTGGAAGTACACCTGGATAAAAATATTTTGCTCTTAATTCTAATCAAGTACAGACCAATAGTTTTGAATTTTTCCCATCCCTTCTCCTATTTCATACTGTAATACAGCAATAAGAGGCACACGGCAAGGTGCTTTACTGATTTTCCAGGCCTATCCAGTTATTCCATTAAGTTGTTTAAATGCTTTTCTAGAAAATGCTCCATTGTTAAGGAATCTGTGTGCACTACAGGCATAAAATTACCACCCTCACTTGACTGCAGTGCAATTCACTGCAGTTTGTTTTATGCTGGTAATCTTCATTTAAAGGAAGGAACCACAGCACGGTTGGCCATTTTGGCTTTGTTACATATTGAGAGAATAGCAGGGATCTAGACAATCAATCTTTCCACTGTTCAAGTACCCTGTGGCAAAAATACTACAGTTCCTGTCATTGCTGGATGAAACACAGATGATTTAAGAGACAAAACTTTAAAAAGTCTGCAGTATCATCCTTGTCTCTCTGACTATGTATCAGCCCCATGATGCTCACTGCAGCAAGAGTATCGCTGAAACTCACCCAGTATAAAGTGGTATTTCACAAATAAAAGGTTACATTGCTTCTTTTTATTGGAATGTACGATATGGCACACGTTTGAAAGAGCTCCATTATTTTTCAGGAGCACTATACTACTTTGATTAAGACACTAAGAGTCCTAAAGTGACAGGAAAATGCTTGCAAGTAATATCTGCTGGGTTTTTTCCCCCCCTCTTCTATTCCTCTTCCCCGAAGTCTATGGAGATGTCCTTCTTTCTAGTTTGTGATTGTTTAATCATGTCATCCTGGCTGTCAGATGTGTCACCAGAAGCAAAAGTAGACACCAAAAGAGTAGACATTGTCACAGACCTGTGAGATGTCACACCAAAAGTCTTCACAGTTTAAACAAAGTCTGTATCTGGAGCTGTATCTGAGCAAAGATGGTTTTAATTTTATAAAATCTTACATTCTCGTTCTATAAAATCAGGATCAAAAGGAGCTTCAGGGGGGTTTAAGTCTGCACCAACAAATAAAGATCAAAGAACTATCTGTGTTTGGGAACAGTGACGCATTTGCATCCTATGCTGGAATACAATGCAAATGCTGGAATACAATGCAATGAGCATTAACTCATTTTATCTCCATCACAGGACTCCAGTTAGAGCCGCTGAATTCAGTGGCTTCTTGGTCTTTAAAAGGATGTTTACAAGTTTCAATCAGTTGCACCAGGTGAAGATGGCTGCCCAGGTATCACGGGGCAGATCTTAAAACACTGGTTACAATGCACAAGAAAGCAAGCAAGCTCACTCCCCGTTGTCTGCCTAAGGAAGAAGGTATTTTTCTGGGTCTGTTAAAACAACTATCCTGGAGTCTGGGAACTTTTACAGGAATCACTGTGGCACACAGTTATATTGGCTATGCTATCCCAAATAAATGGATTCTTTTCACACTGACACTTAGTGTAACTTGAACTACATAAACACTGGAAATGAAGGGTTGCAGTTTTCACACAGAATATTCATCTCATCTAGGCTCCCTTTCTCATCTAGGCTCCATTTCCCACAAAAGTTTGGACCTTGGATCTTCCAAGGTGCCTTCCAACATGGGCTGTTCTAGGGTTCTATGAACCTGAGAGAACAGAAGGCACCTCCCCAACCTAACCTCATGACTGATCTTTTCAGTTGGTCACATTAAATGTTCACTGTAATACCAGACACTCATAGCAAACCACAAAGTAAAAGGTAGTGTAAAAAAGCAAATGCAGCATATTGAAGAAAAGTCCACTCTGTAGCAAGCCAGGAATTTCCAAGTTCTTCAAGGCTGGTCACTGATTTACTATGAAAACAGCACTGGCCAATTATTCCCCATATCAAATAAGAGTTTAGCATCTGGAACATGAAGAAGAGCTACTTACTGGTTTGGGATTGACTTCAGTAGAGATGAGTTTTAAAAGGCAGTTTAGGAGTCTCTGCTTGTGAAAGGTGGTACATGTAGGAACAGCACTTGACTCAGATGTTTGTTCCCTAGCATCCTGGGTTTCTGGCTCCAAGACAGCCAACCAGTCATATTCCAGCTGCAACTTGTTCGGTTTGCCCATCATGAGGTAGACTTCAGCCAGCGTAAGGCTCTCAGAAGTTCGCAGGCTCCATCCTTCTTCTCTAACCTGTTGAGAGAGCCGGCTTGGGTCATCCTTGAGAGACTTTGTACTAGATTGTCCCTGAGGTGGAGGTGGAAACGAGGAGCCCAGCTTCTCTTGAGAATCCTCCATTGCTGCATCTGTTATATCCTTGGTACAAGCATCAAGCTGCTGGCCCTGGCTGTGGCTAGCCTGAGTTTCATACCTGGATGGGCCACTGCTAGGTGAAGCCACACCACCTCTCAGTAGCTGTGAATAGGAGTCAGATGTCTCTGTGCTCCTCCCGCTTGGAAAAGCCACAGGAGAAGTATCACCAGCTGCTGGAGTAGAGTCTTTCCCATGCAGTTTGTCTGTGCAAGAACATTTCTCTGGGACAATCAGGTCCTGACAGGACTTCATGTACCGTGGGAATGGATCGAGCAGAGAGAGCTCCTCCACATCAGGGATCTTACTGCAAGCACAAGCTGCACTGCACGATGGTAGCACAGTTGCCTGGTCACTAGCCAGGGCCTCCCTGCCCTCCACACAGAAGGCCACTGAGCTCAGCTTTTCGTGGTTCCCTCCTGGATCTTGAAGTCCAGAAGGAGGTTTTTGGAGAGAATTAGTGATGCCAAGATTTGAGGCTGTTCCTTCCACCAGGCCAGTCTCTGGGGTGCCATCTTCAGTGCTTGCAGAAACTTCAGCTGGGGGCTGAGAGGTTCTGCTTGACTCTGTAGTGCTCTCTACCCTTCCAACACCCTTACCTTCTGTTCCCCTTGTGTATTTTAACTGTCCCCTAGCTGTCCCCTGACCGCTCTGTATGCCTAAGATCTGTGCAGGGGGTAGTAAGTGAGAGTCTTTTGTGTTCTGTTTGCATTTGCCAGTTTCCTGCCAATGCACTGTGCAGAAAGCCTTGGAGTGGACCACCCTGGCTACCCCAGGCAGCGGAGTGAGTGTACAATTCTCTCCTGGAAAGAGATGGAGCATCACTTTCTCCTCTGAGAAGCTGCCTCTTGTTTCTGAGTCTCTGGAGTCTTGAAGCTGCCGTTCTTCTAGTGTTTTACGCTAAAAAAAAGGTGTGTCAAAGAATACAACAATCATCTGCCCCAGTAGTCTATTCTGCAAGTTAATAAAAAGAAAAAAGTAGCTGATCAAAGACATGTTCTCTATTCAGCACAGATATGAAGACTTTATGATCAGAAATGAAGTCCTTTTGTGGTGATTATGACTACACTGAAGTCCTGCTACAAGCACAAGCTACATCTCTGGTCCAGACAAAATTACTTATCTCTGCTTCACACACCACTGTAATTGTAAAAAAAAACCCAAGCAACCAACAAACAGCAACAAAACCAAGCAAAAGCCCCCAACATCACTGCGTAGCAGTCCCCTTTCTGCGCAGTAACCTCCATCTTACATGTTCTGACATCCTTTTAAGTTTCAAGTGCTATGCTGCTACATCTTCCAGGCTCACAAATTAAAGGTCTAAGAACAGGACACAGCATAGCAGTCAACAGGAAAACAGAATGGCTGCTAACTCGCAGATCCTTCTGCTCCATGGATCAAAGTTCAGAGGCAGGGATATCCCTAACGCTGCATGGCTCAGCCAGCATATAGATACCTAACAGGTAGCAGCAGCTACCTCGACAAGAAACTTAAGCCTTCATTTGGTGAAACTGCACAAAGCAAGCAGAAAGATCCGTCCTTAATCTCTTTTCTGAAACTGAAACAAAATCGTCAGTTGTTATCCAGGCTTCTACGGTGGTCACCCATCCACAACGAACAGACTAAGCGCACTGTTCAAGGAAGTGAAATAAAGGCAGGGAGCTTCATTTCTTACTAACTAGCTTTTCAGGGGATCACAGCAGAGAAGAGTTGAGGTAAAAGTGGAATACTACAACATTTCCCATGAAAGGCTCCATTAGTGATGCTGAGATACTGACCTCTACCTTTACTAAGCACGGGTTGGAAAATTTATGAGGTAGAATCACATTTCCGATGCAGAAATGAACTTGGAAGGGAATTGCTCCCAGGACACAGCATACAGAACAGACTAAGCAGAAAAAGGATACAATACGCACTTCATGGAGAGCCCACTTCTGCTTCAGGAACTCGATGAGGCTGGAGACCTTCCGATGTAACTCCACAATCATCCTGTATGCGAAATAAACAAAGCAAGGGAACAGAGGAAAAATGTCAGCAGAAGTTCAAATCACAGCCTTGATGCTAGAACAGGAATTAAGGGACTGTACTAGCATTCTGTAATACAAGCACAGAGAAAACACCTACCACTCCCAAGCTCTAAGAAAAGAACCAAGAAAAACAAAAACGTTACCCCACAACTTTAAAATCTAGGTAACTCAAAACTGAGAAAATATCTCAAAGCCTATCAGATAAATCTTATTGCCATGATTCAAGATACTAATTTCTCAAGAAGGAAGAAAAAGATAGGAAAAGATGTTAAGATTCAGCTAAACTGCAGGCAAGGCACAAAGCTACCACGTGAAGCATAGAACGAAAGAGAAAAAGGGGCACAACCCCCCCCAAACATCTACTTTTTGCTCTCAAAGCATTTTACAAAATAAACCTAATACTAAAAAAAAAAAAAAAAAAAAATCAATCTTCATTTTCCTCTCTGCCTGATCTTGGGTCATTATACTCAAGTACTCTACTTGAAAGAACAGTCCACATGACAGAGGCCTCATGTTTTCTGCCCCGAGTTTTGGACTAGATGTAAGTACTAGCAGCCACTGATGACACTGAAACGATAGCACCAACTACACTTTGCAGGGAGGAGATCAAGCTACAAACACCTTCCTCTCTGCTAGTATCACTGTGTTGCAGTTGACATGTTCAGAGCCTTGGTGCAGGCACTTCTGACAATCGTTTTACTTCCCTCCCCTGTACCTCTGTCTCATGGTACATTTAATACAAATCTAACTGGTGTTGTGTGTCTCCATTTTACTTGCACTCTGCTCTGACAACTGGGTGTAAGTGGCACAAAGTATATTAATCTCCAACTCTAGTAGCCCCTATCATTACTCAAATTAAAAGATACAAAGAACAATGGTAAGCTGATTTTTGAGGCTGGTATCTCACGTTTACAACAATCATGCTCTGTTTGGACAAAGCCTTCAGAATAAGTTTAGGCAAACTGCATTATCAAAAATGAATTGTCCAGTTGGCAAAGAGAACCCAGGAGAGAGAGGAAGATACTAGAATGCTGGTCATACATTTCCCTATTCTATTCTGAGCACCACAATCAGTTCTTCATTACCTAAGCCGTGGATTCTGGGCAAGACTCTGTACCCGAGCCCATGCATGGTTATTTCGTGGCTGCAACTCCACAGGGACCTTGAGAGGAAGACGTACTGGCTTCTGGTCCTCTTCATCACTAACACCTGAAGGGAGATGAAGCACAAAAGGCATGGGTCAAAGCAAGGACAACTCAGAACACTATGCTCAGTTACATGAAAAAAAGCATCACAGACATCAGCATGACCTACAGACAACTTAGGCAGCTCAGCTTCACCAGTGGAGCCTGCTTCCTGAGATTACCTCCTGTTCCAATATGTTTCTTTTTTTTTCCTTGGACACTGCAGTGGTACTGGAGCTTCCAGTTGAGTAAGCAGTGTCAAGACCAGGTGGCTGGAAATTTTGAACAAGTACAGTACTTCAGACATTTAAACGGTACTGATTCTACTTATTGGAGGGGAAGGGAGAGGTAGAAAAATAATAATTAAAAAAACCCCATCACACATAGCTGAACTGGAAAAGGTAAAAAAGTCTAAATTGCTCAATGCTAAACATATTACTGCTTATTAACTGGCACAAGGGACTAGACTGCATATAGTGAAAGCACAACTGGTAAAGCAGTAGTGATCTTGTCTGGTGCAACTATTTCCTTTTCAATTTAGCTAGTGACATACTCTAAGCTTTACAGAGCTGGGTGGGTCCTAAAGTTATTGGGATCATACAAGCAAACAGGATAAGACAGACAATAGGGACATATCTGTGCCCAACACAAATGCAAAATAGCACAAATTCCCCTGCCAGTGATGTACACATCAAAACAGGCCTACTCTCTCATATTCGTCCCACCATCTGTTAAAACCCTTTCATGTTCCAGCATCTCTTACTTACCATCTGGATCACAGAGTTTCTTCAAAGCCCTGCACATCGGAGCTTTGATACGAAGGTTTCTGCCTTTGTAACGAACAGTCGTAGCCCTGGATACATTCAAAGAGAAGTATTTACAGGCACCATTAACAAGAGGTTGTGAACACGTACATATTAGGGACATAGAGTCAAATACAATCGTGGCTATAGGAATGAACAAAGAAACGCAGGGGTTTGCAGCGCAGATGCACAAGAGCATCCAATCTTTTCTATCGCCTTACTTTTCATTACAGAAATGGCACTCTTGTGACCCTCCTCTTCCAGGCTTCATGGAACGCTTAGGAGGGGATTGCTGTTTCACACAGCAGACCAGAATTACGTTACTTTGGTTGAAGAGTACCCTCAGAGACAGCTTCTTCATAAAAGATAAGTGGCTTTGCTTTAATCTCTTCTTCATACTCCTAACTCTTAATTACGGGTAGATAAAGTCTGAAGTTTTTGAAGAGTCTTCCCTTCTGGAATATCAACACCGCATCTGTTACAGAAATGAGGTCTAACAGCTTGTGCAAGAATCTGAATGAAGAACTTTTACAGGATGATTTCCTTGTCTTTTAGCTTCAATACCACATGAAGAGCCATAAAGATCCTTAAAAGCAAGAGGTCACTTTTGGTTTCACACAGTGGAACTATTTGATTTCTTCACTCAGCCAGCCCTGTTTTCTTTTTAGAGATTTAAAAGGCAGGCATTGAGACCAACAGTACTACCTAATCCTTCAAGCAGTAAGATTCAGCTAGCACAGAAGCAGCAGGATTGAACACAAGTCCTTGCAAGTAAAATGGAAGAAATTATGGAGAATATTACTACAGCAGGGTCTGACTTTTTCCTATGCTGTAAGTGGAGAATCTCCACTTTTCTTCACAAGCCCAAACTTTGGTTCAGTCTCAGTCTGAAGCGGCAGCCTAGTATAAAAGCACCTGGCACAAAACCTGAAGGATTCGGAAGAACCTAGAGAATTTACAGGAAATAAAAACCCTAGATACATATTACATTTCTTTGTCCAGTGATTATTATTATTTCCTCCAAGAACAGTAACTGAAAAAACAGCTGAGGACTAAAAGTCTTCAACTTTTACTACTGCTCCTAGAAATCTCTCTTCCTGTTACGTAGTTTTACACTAAGTAACACACCCTCATGATTCACAACAAACACCCTTTAACTACAAGGAGTCAACGGAAGCTACATTTACTCTATTACCACTAATGCTGTTCATCACAGTAAGTAATTTTATAAAGCTCCTGTTGAGATGATAGGATGCACTGATGCACCCAACTGCTAGAAAATGCAAAGCCTGGGAATGTGATAGAACGGCTGTATAGAAAACGACGCTGCTACACGAACATGCCACAATTATCATCTTCCTTGTTCTTGCAAGGAGTTAATTACAGCATTACAGCAATCAGAACTGCTGCAATGATTTCCTTGCTTGATGTTCCCTCCTGTTCTAGTGGACAACACAGTTTCATAACAGCCTCATACAAACCCCACAAAAGCCAGTGAAAGTAAGTCCAGTAATTCAATGCACCTTGAAACAGGTTGCTAAATTACAGATTTATCTTTTGACTACTTGCACAAGCTGAGACTCTCCTCCTGCATCTTGATTTTAGCTAATGCAACACCTTTCTACGTGCCCTTGAAGTAGCTGCATGCAAGTGAAGAGCCAGAAATCGTAACACCATCATTATTATTATTATTATTGTAACTTTAACAGTGTAAGGGTATAAGTGAGAAGGGGTTTGCGGGGAGAAACATTCATTCTTCTTAGATTAACTGATACGATTATATGTAACAGACAAGTTCTGTGGAATTGTTCCATCACATGACTTGAAGGTGACTGAAGGAGGGACCTGAATGCTCAAAAGGCTATTTGATACACTTAGAACATCTCTAATCAAGAAGAAGGAGGAAGAACAAAAGTGCTGCTGTTCATTTTTCATATTTTCTATTTCTGTTAAAGAGCCTAACTCGTTGGTCATAAAGCATTTATTATTGATTCAGGCTTCCTGGAAGTTGTTCCTCACCAATTAGTCTACCAATTGTTCACCACCTTGGGTTGGAGACACCCACTATCCATTACCACTGCAGAGCAGCACACAAATGAACTATGGATCAGCATCATAAGCTCCTGGCTGCATCTGTATCTGCACTTAAAAGGCGGGGGGGGGGGTGGGGGGGAACCCCACCCACCAAAACCTAGGATAAAAGCCAGAAAAGAAATGTGAAAAACGAAAAGACAAAAACAAAAAACTAGGAGAAAAATCATATTGGAGGAAAGAAAACGCAAATGCAAAAAATTTGTAAATGCAAACCTGCTGATAGCCCTGAAACAGGAGCAGGAACTACCGTATTCCCCAAGTACTGAGTGAGAATGGTGTAGTTTAGGAGCTAGCAAGCAAAGTACACTGCTCAGTAAATGAAGGAACACACAACACAAACTTGACAAAACATTAAAAACTTCACACAATAGGTTTTGCCCTGGCATTACACCACTCTTCCATAACTACAGCAATCCATACGTTTATTTTCATTGTTCCCTAAAATACCTTTTAGAAGCAGCATCCCAGCTCTCCAGATTCAGGTGTTCCACTCGGAGAATCAGGAATAATTCCCCTAATTCCCTTTTCCATAATATATAATGGGCTTCAAGCAATATAGGCAGAGTCTGACAATAAGTTATTCTTTGAACTACTATAAAATTAGACATATTTCGAGACTCTTGTTTCCCAACTGAAATCCATGGCTGGGAGGCTGGAAAAAGAATAGTTCTACTAATTTAAGAGAAAAGCACAGTAAAAAGGAGACTGCCTGAAACACAAATACTCTTAGCTTAAAAATACTTATTTCCTTCTCTTCTCTTCCCTAGATCCCGGAGGTTTCCAAACACAGAAAATGGTAGATCCTAAAGAAAACTATTCTACTGTACATGCATGAAGAACTGCTGGTATAACTTGACACCAAGAGCGTATTCTGTCCACTTAAAAAGATTGGTTTCGTACACAATTTTTTTCAGGATGAATTGCTATTTTATTTTATCAAGACTTCTAGGGTGTTACAAATCCCCTCTCAGCACGCCAAACAGCTTTTGCAAGGAGCACTGAAGGATCACTCCCGCTCCACACAAAGCGCATCCAGAACTGACCCAGGCAGATCAATCAATACCTGTTAAAAGTTTCTGTCTTTGACAATCTCTTACTTGTGATATTAAGAGCCTCTCAGGTTGGGGGGCAAAACCACATATGCTAACAGGCACCAAGTAGTTCTGCGCTTTAGCTGCTGCATGTTTACACTATTTCTTTAATTATGTGTTTGCTGTCATTTTTTATTACTCATCCACAAATCATTCAGATTTACAAAGATAGCCAGAAAATATTTATATTTCCTCAAACGTAGTTTTTTATTAAATGTAAGGATTGCTGCAAAACCTGAGTTAAATAAAAATGTTTCACTCCTTGAAGTGAAACAGAACAAAAAAACTTTGGTTTATTTAAATGGGTTCCTAAGCAGTTCTGATATACTGCCATAAATCTTTCTCGTTATATAGCCTAATCACACAACCATTGGGTAATAAAAAAACCTAGCAACAAAGGACTGGACAGAAAGTGATTTGGATTCCCTACAATTTCCAAGGGAGCTTTGAAATAGCCAGCTGATGAAGTTTTCAGGCACTATTTAGTATCTGTGACCTGGGTTATAAACTCAGCTAGGAAGACTTTAAATACGGTGTTTTTATGAGCACTTAACAGGGTCATTTGTTTTTTTTTCACAGACCATATCATTATTACAGAAATCCAGAGATGGTGTGTAACAGAAGCAAACTAAGCACTGAATTAGAATGTGTAGCTCTGGGGTCTAGAGTCATGCTACAAATAAATTGCCAGGTAGCTCCTCACAATCTTAGGCTCTCTTGATCTTTCTTACCAACTACATGAGGCTAACGTTCGTTTCCTTCAGAGAAGATCATCAGAATAATGCAAGTTCACATTCCCCATTTTTAATCAGTCTGGATTTGCTTCCACTCAAGACTTTCAACACAGTGACAGGACTTACACTGCGCACTGCACTCGGGAAAAGGAGGAGTATCGCACTCAAACACACCAGGAACTGCTTACAAACAGAGAGGGGACCACAGAATTCTGACAGTACTGAGCAAGATGGAAAGCTGGGATATACGCGACGTGTTTGCTTGTGTGAGACAAGAGGCTGCCTCCATGTGCAGGGGATTAATTCAGATGGCGTAGACATCCAGGTGGTAATGCAGATGAAGATGTGAACACTGTTTCCCCAGACAGTTTGCTCCTCTTTGACTGACTATATTTACCTACCAAGTGTGGTAAGCGATGCAGGAGAAAAAGAGAAGCAGAGATGTGCCCTCCACCTGGCAGACAAAAAGCCTGTGCAAGAGCAACTATTTCCAAACTGCCTAAGAAAATTAGTATTATGTTCAATCTAGTTTTTGGTTAGAAGATTAGCATTAGTATTTTCAAATGCAGACTCCTGTTTTCAAAATGACTTTTATAGAATAAACACCTAGACTTCATAGAAATCATTAGGCTTCATTAACAATTAATTAGAAGAACTAAGTCCTTAATCATGCAAAGTGCTAGACTGACACTGCAGCCTGATGAAAGTCATCAGTCTCATTTATTACGGTTTACTCCATTTGGATGACAGAAAGGCTCTCTGGTGCTACACAGAGACACCAAAATGACTGCCTATATCCTGAACTCTAGAAATATTCAGGGCACTAGAGAAAAAAGCTCACCCCAGACCCGTTTTAACTGATAACTCCAATTTAAGGAAGTAATTTGCTTTAAGAATCGTTTTGTTATATGAAAAAACGTACTGCTAAGATTTTCTTAATTGTACAAACCCCAAACCAAATGGCAATTTCTCTTCCAATTTCAAAGTTCGCAGTTAACAAAAGAATGAACAAGTGATTTCATAAAGAATCACATTCAAGACCTGCAACACAGCAGTACACTGAACAAAGTGCATCTCCCAGGAGATGAAAGGTTAATAAACTCTAAGGAACTGATTTGGAAACTCAGTTTGTGAACAATAGAAAGGCACAACAAGCAGCACCATTTTATGCAAGGTAAAGTCAAAAAGTCAGCAGCTGCTGAGTGGGCAAACTCTTCCTTCCTGCTTACAGTAAAGTTTACTTCACCAATAGTTTATCTGCTACATGTAAGCACCCTAAAAGCACAAATGCCACAAGTAAAAAAGAATCTGCAACAGACAGAAAATCATACTATTTTCACATCGCTTTTAAAAGACAAATGAATGCTTGCTTAACGATCACACTCCTTAAAATAATATCCTTTCAAAGAGATTTCACTTTAGAGTACACAAATTCTAAAAGCAGGACCACTTCAGGCAATTTTACGTAATAATATATCAGGTATTCCCTCATTTCTAATAGTACAGCAACTTCTAACCCCGTCCGTATTCTAAAAGTACATTGCCAAGACTGAATCCCCAAATCCCATAATTCTTTCTTGAAGTGAAAGAGAACACTCATTCTTAAACTCAAGTAGATGCAGAAGCGACCGGAGGGCTGAGGCCTATGGTGTACTGGAAGGGTCGCTTCAGGTCTGAAAGCCAGGAGTCATGAGCACCGTTGGCAGAACTGTCTGGAGATGAACCACGTTCCCTCTGGTGAATCAACACAGTTACAATGCCGTAGCTTCTGCAAAGAATTCTCACTTCATTACCTTCTTAAACTTCACCCATTGTTTCTTACCAATAACAATTAATGGCTTCATGGAAAAGGGGAGAAAAAAACCCATAGAGAACAAACTAAGAATGGAAAGTGTCAAACTGCAACTCTAACAAAGTAAAAAATGTCCCCTAGGCTTTGGATGACCAATCCAACAATCAAGCTGCTGAACAACCCAGTTTTAAGAGTTTCAGGACTAAGTTCTTACTTACCCAGCTTGAATGAGCTCGTTGAGTTTAGCTGCATTCTTGTCATCCATACCTTTACATGAAATGGGATAACACAGTGAATTAGGATTTAAAGTGATATAGTCACGACCTTTTTTAGTGTCCTGTTTGGTTTTCAAAGCTATTACATTTTATGCTCACATAGGATTAATGCGCATAAGTGTGCTGTAACAACCTTTCTGAAAAGTTTCTATTTTCAAAATGTGCAAGCTTTACACGATCGTTACCTGCTGTATTTTACTCGTAGATTAAATGACCCTAGTTTAGGTGCTACAGTCATCTTGAGTTGCTGGGCTTTCATGTGACACTGCAGTATTAAAAAGAAAAGCTTCCTCATCTTCCTGCTCAATCTCTGTTGCTAAGGCAGCACAGCGTAATGAGAGAGCTTCAAGCCCTCACAGCACTGAATGCAACTTAAAAAGGTAAATAAAAATAATAAAATGCACATGTAGCCCACACTTTACTCCTATGCATTATAGAGCACATTTTTAAACGGACATTATGGTAGCTCAATTTATAATCCCTATGACAGTTAGGCCCATGTCTATTCACTGCACAATTACCCTCCCTCTGACAATGCTGAAAGTATTCCTGACATGCTTTTGTGTCTCAATAGCTGTACATAAGTCATCTCAACTTCTGCTTAGATGGGACCGGGTGAATATCACAAATAAAGAAGTAAAAAAAAAAAAAAAAAAAAAGAGAAAGAAACTACTCTCACCAGCTGCAAAGCAGACCTCTCATAAACTGGGTGCAGAGGCTTGCAGCTTAAACCCATTTGGTCTTGGAGACTAGAATTTTCCAAGTGACAGTGGGTAAAATATGTAACCAAGTACCAAAGTTATAAAAAGACAGAAGCTCAGAGTACGCGTGCATTGCCATGGTGACTGAGTGAAACCTTACTCCCAGTCAGAGCAAGGAGGGTCTGTTGATGCTTTTAAGACAAGTCGTGGATATAAGGAAGACACACTGATTTCTACTGACAATGCAGTCTGTCTTGCCTCTGCACCTTCTTTGTCATGAAACAGTTCAAAATTGCTTCTCCAAGAAGAATTAATACACTGGAGATCTTTGAAGAAACAAAATAAAGTCGGTATGAACATTCACAAGTCTTGTTCATGACACATTGTAATAAAAATCCCAGGTGAGGAAATAATACAGAAAAAAAACCCTGCCAAAATACCACAATTCTATTAGGAATTGTACATGTCCACTCATTAAAGCTTTCTTGTCTTTTGCACTTTGCAACTAGCATGGCTTTACAAAGATGTATTTTGATGATTTTACATGTCTCTCAAACTAAACAAAATACGTAGAGGATGCACTATGATTTAACACTGACTATGAAAAGCTTGGGGACAAATGAGAAAACCCCACAGATAAGGCGGCAGAGGTGCATGGACTAGCGCAGGCAACGCATGTTCCCCTGCCTGTTCTCCAAGCTAGCCACATTAGAGCTCTCGCTAGGCTGGAAGCCATAAAGACCATGCGAACTGTGTCCTGGGCTGCATCCCCCGCAGCGTGGCCAGCGTCGAGGGAGGGGATTCTGCCCCTCTGCCCCACTCTGGTGAGGCTCCCCTGGAGCCCTGCGTCCAGCTCAGGGGTCCCCAGCACAGGACAGACAGGGACCTGCTGGAGCAGAGCCAGGGGAGACCACAGAAATGATCCGAGGGTGGAACCCCTCTGCGATGGGGACGGGCTGGGAGAGTTGGTGTGGTTCAGCCTGGAGAAGAGAAGGCTGTGGGAGACCTGACTGCAGCCTTGCAGGACTTAGAAGGGGCCTATATGAAAGATGCGGACAAACTTCAGCAGGGCTTGTAGCAATAGGACGAGGGGTAATGGTTTTAAACTAAAAGACTACACATAAGGCAGAATTTTCTTGTGCTGAGGGTGGTGAAACACTGGAAGGGGTTGCCCAGAGAGGTGAGAGATGCCCCACCACCGGGAACATTCGAGGTCAGGTTGGACGGGGCTCTGAGCAACCTGATCTAGGTGAGGATGTCCCTGCTGACTGCATGGGGGTTGTACTCGATGACCTTTAAAGGTCCCTTCCACCTCAACAGAATCCTATGATTCCATGAACATGGCACTAAGCCTAAGCTCAGGTATCTTGCTAATGCAACTAATCAACTTCCAGAAAATGGGGGAGCGTTGCCATGGCATATACTCATCCTACACTCATCCTTATGGACAAAACCAGCCTCCAGGATTGACAAGGTCAGAATGTATCTTGGTTAGCCAATAAACTTGTTATTTCTGATATGATTTGCAATTTTTTTTTAATCTTCAGGGTCAGTAAGTAAATATTTAGAGACTCACTTGGAAAAAGGCACCATCCCAGATTTTGATTGCATAGGCAGAAATGTGGGTGCAAATGATACCGTTTACACATTTAATTGCATAGTTTTCAGGAATAATAAAATAGATAATCTAAGCTGCATATACATTAACCTGCGCATGCATTAACCCGTGGGTATTACATGCACTGCATTCCACAGTAGCTGAAGAAATCTTTCAAAGAAAAAGGGGACTAATGCAACAGACTATGAGGTCTTTAAAAATAAAAATACATTTAATGAAAAAACAGTACCACAGATTACTGCAATAAAATAAAATGAACACAAATTCTGAATAACTCAGGAGTGAAACTACTGGACGTTGCCAACTTCAAGGGTAGGCACTTCTGATTCTACCATATAAAAATAATTTTAAGTCATTCATACTCACATCCCCCAATCTTTTTCCTTAGTTCCCCATAGCAGATTAAGCCATAAAGCTCCAGGGAGGATTTTTTCAGCCCTTGAGAAAACACTGAAAAGCAGAAAAGGGATGAGTGAGATGCAGACTGCAGATATTCATACACAGCAACATTGCAGATACTCATTTCAACACTGAAGATGAGATGTTTTGTATTTTCAACTGAGACACACACCTCATTGAAGGTAAGACTAAGTTCTGTTTCAAGAAACACTATAATGAGACAGGTTCACCAGTTTCCTTTTTGTGACTTAAATATCTGGGAAATGCAACATTTTTTAGATTACAGAAAACACAAAGCAACTTCCACAGAACTGAAATATGCAACAGTTCAACATGCAAAATAAAGCTAATTCGTAATAAAGCTAACTCTAGTATCATTTAACGGCTTACAATTTCTGAAGGAAATGTCCAGATGCCACCAAGAAAATGCATACAGAACTCTTTCTTACATGAAAATTAAGAATTTTCTGAATTTTCCGGAAGACAGAGAATGTCTTCTGTGCACATGACTGCACCTCAGAGATTTAATGAAAATTCTAAATTCTAAATTTTTGTATTAAGAATTGCACACCTTTTACTCAGCTTGGCAAGTTTTTTTATCTCCTTTCTCATTAACACACGTTATGTGGAGATTATTATTGCTAATAGGTCTAAGTATCTACCACAGCAGGGAAAGACAGTCTTGTGGCTTACAAATCAGATGAAACTATTTTTTCTTGTCAATTCCTCAAGAATTCAGTTCTCTGACTTGCAGACTTATTTAATATCAAAATCCAGGCACACATATTTCTACCAATACTAAAGATAATCAAACTACTCCACTAATTCTTAAATTCCTACAGCCCATGAGATTTCAGGCCTTACAGGTATAGGTACAGAATTATATATTATCCAGAAAACAGATTAAGTTCCTCAATTAAACCTTTTATTTTTTTCTTCAGTTCTTCCATACTGTGTTTGCTGTAACATTTGTTTTTAAATAAAATACTAGTGACCTGTTTTATCTTAAAATTCTGTCTTCTTTTGAAAAAGGAACTCAAACACACCTTATGACAGGTGGCTTAGATGTGCAAGTCCCCCTTTAGATAATCTAATCTCAGGAACAGACAATTTCAGAGAGAGACTACCTTGTACTCTACGTTTTCCTTCAGCTTTTTTTTCTAGTCTTATCCATTTCTCATTAATGAGTTATTTTTAACTTGAGAGGCTCTGGCCACAAATCAGACGAATCTGCTATCCAAACTTTTGCTGATGTTGAAGAGAGTTGTTTAAGACCAAAAAATTCAACCACCATGAAACTGCCATGATTTATGCAACTTAGAATATGGCATCAGAAGGACAGGAAAGCCCTAGAGACCTCTACTCGATCCACAAGCTAACAGGAGAACTGACATTCTTCATACCTTAAAAAAGTCATAAGAACTGAGTCTTGGTAAACTCTGTTCACTCTGCAATGGGTTTCTTTAGCCTGCTATTCAGATTAGGCTACCTGCAAATCCACTTGAGTTCTCACCGCCTGTTACTGAACAGTATGCATTTGATAAAAATCAATTATCAACAATCATATATTAACTATTACTGTTACAAAACACCACTAGCAGTTCATATGACTTCCCAATTCTCTTTTCATTCAACAAGCTGAGGAAGGACGGAAAAGAATGGGAAGACTGGAATATGGCACTGGGAATCTTAAGTGACTGAACCAACGACACAATTTCAGGCTTATTTAAAGTGTGAGCAAGTATTTCACCATTTACACTTGTATCAGGCTATTTATTTGTTTCTACCTTCCCCCAAGTAGTACAAAGTAGTGCTGGAGTCAATTTGCTCGATGAAGTCGTGCCTGACTAACATTTAGGTAGCTGTCCTCAAAGGTGTGTTCCTGAGAACAGAAAAACATTTCCTTGAACCTAGCTTTTCCCTAGTATTAGCAGTAGGATCAGCATTTATTATGGGGTGGCAAACAGATATAAAAGCAGCGATATAAATGAGAAGTATTTTTCAAGAACAGTGAGCCTCAGTATGGCCATGCTAATAAAAATAAGACATGTTTACAGACATCCTATTCAGTATTTATTTTCTCATCTTCACCATTCCTGCCCTCCATGACAGCACTAAAAGACAAGACTCCAACCCTCACGAGCCCGAGAGCTCTACACCAAGCCCATTTCATTGCATACTAACCATTATCGAAGTCAATGTACTTTGAGATCTTGTGCCAGGTGCGGTAGTAGAAATGGCGAACCTGTTCCTTGTTCTTCACCATGCTTGCTGGCTTGCCTTTCTTCTTGTATTTCAGGGCAATGTTGTTCTGGATAGCTTCAAAGTCCTTCCCATGCTGAAGAATAAATAAAACAAATTCAAACACTCAAACCCAAACTTACATCTTGTCATAGGACAAGGCAAACAACATGTGGGACTTGGGGTTCTTTGTGGGAAAGTGGATTTCGATAGTCATAAAATTTTTGGGTATCAGAACTCAACAGCATGACACCGGTTTCCTTTCTTTTATATAAGATGTATTACAGATACCAAATAAATTACTTTCCAGTTTCTTGAACTGTTTCAAAATAAAACCTGTAATTTGCTAGAAAACTTTTTTAAAAAAAAAAACCCCAACTTTACTCATAAGTATGCCAAGTAGCAGAATTTGAAAATACTTTCTCCCTTCACTTTTTTTACTTTCCTCCACATGTTCAACCCCCATTGCTGACTAGGGTGAATAAAAAGCCTATCATATTTAACAGCTTCACTTTTATTTACAATAAATATTGTATTTTTTTAAAAAATAAAAACCTTCTTACAGAAAACACATTTTTACACTGTAGGTCATTCAGAAGTTTATTCTCAGGGTAAAAATAAAAACGCGACACCTAAGTATCCCTTTAAAACCAGCCAATTCCTATAAAATCCTGAGTTCAAAGGAGGGAAGTTTAACTTCATATACATTATCATTATCACAAAATGTCTTGGTATTCAAAAGAGCTTGGAACTGATTTAAATACAAAGTGAGAAAATCTCATTTGAAAGGTAGTGACACAAAATGAATGGAAGTGGGGGACCAAAAAACAGAGTCCCAAATCCATCTTAGAGCAAGTTTTCAAACTTTTTCCTCAGCATTCAAAAAAAAAAAATTTTTTTTCTTTGAGTGATGAAGGGACTTGAAAATTACACATTTTGCAGGTATATTATTGCAAGTCAAAGGAGTTAAAAAAGGAAAACAGTGTTTAAGTGTTAATTCTGTCCACAAAATATATACACGTGAATCAGGCCTACCACTAGAAAAGGATTATTTAAAAGGTGCACACAAAGCAAACACACCACCGTTTCTTTTCTTTTCACCCTTAGCATGTATTTCTGTAACAGAAGTGCTCTTAGAAATAGTCATCAGAACAAGACAGCCAGGAATACACTGTATACATCATAGGAGATAAAAGATAAAAAGATCTAACTTTTCTTTGTCTCTCAGACCCAGTACAAACCTTTTTGTGGTCAAAGACTAAACATAGTGCCTACAATTCTTACTGGAATAGAATATATTTTCTTGTTTGCTAGTATTACAGCACAAGTGTGTTGCTTTTGATAGTTGAGATAGGGATATTATTTATTTATCTCATCTGAAACAGAACCATAATTGAAAAATAATTTGAATTATTATAAACATTCAAGAATAACTCACTCACAAATATTTACTGTGTATGTCAAAACAAAAAAAAGCTTGACACTTTTGAAACATGGCTTTGATTGACAGCTGATTTACAGCCAACTGTATAGACACATATGCATAGACAAACAAACGTGTATGTGTACGTATGCATTTTGCTCCTGCAAATCTCAGTTGAATCAACCTTCTTTAGGAATATCCAGATACTAAAGGAAGCCACCTAAGCTTGTTACTCTCCTCTACATGTACCTCATACAGTCCCTCGAAGAAAGTATTTTTGTCCTCTGTGCTCCACGATTCCCACTGCCGTCTGACCTTCTTTCCTTCCTCCTTCTCTCCAGCTGAGGAGCCCAGGTTCCTTGCCGCTGACTTGGAATTCCCAGCAGGATTGCTGGGAGGAATTCCTGAGGTGCCACCAGCTGCAGTCCCTCCATTATCTGCTGCTGCAAAAAAACATCACCAGAGTGAATACTAAACCAACAGGAGGATTCACGGATAGAGGTAAGTGAGGAACTCAGAATTCCCTCCTCCTTCACCACTTCCATTTATATCAGTTTTTTCCAAGATATTTCACTGCAATACAATAAGCAAATTACAACGGCTTTTTTAAAGAAATAAAATCTCAAAGAGCAAAAAACAAGAGGAAGTTTTCAATGGCTTAATTTTGCATTTCCAGAGATAAGGTAACCTCTAAAAGTTAACACACTCTCTGATGCTTATACACTCCGAAATAACTGTGGTAACGAAAGGACTGAGAGATATCTACATCAGTTCATCACATGACAATGGGTCAGCATTCTCAAGAATCTGATCCTCAGTATAAAGAGCACCGTCTCTGACACTTAGCCCATCTAGGGTAATTCAAGGTATCTCAAGGTTGGCAATTCCCAACCCTTTCTCCTTCCCCAAATCCTGGTGATGCTTTTGGGAAAAGGCACAGAAGTGTAATATTGACTGTACCTTTGCCCGTTATCGGCACTCCAAAGAACGTGGATCAGGAAAATACCCCGAAGATCAGAAATACTAAAATGAGAATAAAGCCCAAAGGAACCAAGAGAATTTGCTGTTTATACAAGTAGGGGACAGGGAAGAAAACAGGATGGAGAAGCTGCATGAAGGTGAGAGCTACATATAATGCAGAAATAATCCATTCCCTCAACTTAATTCTGAAGAAAAGGCCTCTTTTTTTTTTTTTCAAATCACCTCTGAAATAACTAGTCTGTGAAAGACATTTTAATCAGCAAAAACATTATCAACCAACCTTAACCCTGCGATTTATTCACAACAGAACAAACCACACATCATGCAGATTATCAGAATGTTAATCCAGAAACCAGGGAGATCTCCCAAAAAGCGCAGTCTTTTTTTTTTTCCATGAAAATGTGACTATTCTCAGTAACTTTACATTTCCAAAATATATTCTCTACCATTTTGCTAGGAAGTAATTATGATTTGACTGCCCCTCTCAACGCAGACATGTACTTAATAAAACAGAAGCCTTTTAACATCGCTCATTATAAAAAAGTTATTATTTCCGTTTCCATTTTTCCAGTTACTGTCCTTACGTTCTGTAAGTTGGCTTGCCTCAGTTTATAAATCCAGCTTGTACAACACAGCAGTCCCAAACAGTTTCCCAAACTTTTATACACATTAGCACAGTTCTTTCTTTCATATTCAGGCTCTAAAAGTTCAGTTATCTTTTCCCATTCAATTCTATGAAGCAGTTTGTTTACTTGACAAAGTCAGTGCTTTTATACACGTATGTACATAGATATATGTATCTCATTCAAGAGCCGCAATATGTCAGCTTGGTAATCGTAATATTATTTAACAAGAATATCAGAAGAATCAACTGTTATAGGCTTACTGTGCTTTGGAGATTTGAAAGACTTGTATGTAACTGTTCAGTAGCAATTTAAAAGTAATTCCTTTGGATGGCAAAACCATATTGCTCCAAAACCTAGAAAAGCTGTTTGTTCAAGAAACAAAGAACATACGAAACCAAATCTGGAAAAGAGTAAGATGTGTGAAAGGATTTTTTTTTTCCTGTACACAGTAAACATTTACTTGACATAAAATATGACATCATGACCATTTTAAGGTTAATGTCTCTTATTTCTAGGAATGACTATTTGATCCTTTCGAGGAAAATTAGTGTCACCACAGGGAAGCATGAAAGGCAAAACATGAAAAAGAATTGGACTTCTAGAAGAAAATGCACTTTAAAACAACTTCCCAAATAAACAGCTTTATTTCCTAAAGCCTTCATCAGCCACTGATAAAATAATTGAAAGTAAAGCAATTTAATTCTGTTACTGTGAAGGTAAAGTCTTTAAAAAAATGAAAACATTAGAAAAACTTGAGCACTTAATAGATGGCTGAGAATAAAACCAACAATTAAGACACAGAATTACTGCCTTGTTCTGCACATGCGAGACTAGAACATCACAACTTGCATGGTAAAGAAGTATGGATCCTAATGTTGCAAACCTTTGGTCAAGAAAGAGGAATTCAAACACATCAGCCCTCAGTCTCAATCTCCAATCTCTGGTTGCTGCTGTCTTGCAATGCAAAGATGTCCTTTATCAAGACAGCTACAGGATTCTATTCCCGAGTGGCTATTCTGATCACAGACCTCTAACTTGCTGAGAAATCATTTAGAGGAAGCACAAGTGTGGGGTTTGGGGTTTTTGTTTATTTGCTGGCTGGCTGGTTTTCGTTTGGGGTTTTGGGGTGGGGGGGTTTATATCACTGTATACATACTCAAATAAGTAAAAACCTGAAGTCAGCTGCCCGAAGTTCAGATCTTATCAAGGATTTTCTAAAGATTGTACAGTACACTTGGTGCACATGAAGTTTTCCTTATTAAAAAGCCTGAGAATCAAAAGTATCAGTGAGAACTTTAAATCCTAGTAAGACTATGAAGTTCAGTAGATTTCCTCTTAGCTGTATGTAAAGAATGAGAAGAACAGAACAGTCTTTCTTGTTTTAAACACAAATTACTATCCAGACAACTGTTCAGAGTATCATATATGAAATTCTAAAAAATTCTGATACCCTGTCACCTCCACAGAGATATTACATGCCATTTAATTATTCTGGGAATAAAGAGTTTGCTGTATCATCTCTTTGCATAAACTTCCTTACTGCTGTGCACGGTAATATTTATCACTGGTTTACCACAGTCCACTCTAGCGTTTACTGGATCTTGCTGAGGCAAGGGAAGATCAGAACACCAATGTTTCAGAGAAACTTACCCATTCCCTCTACCCAGTGCTCTCCACCCACCTGTTACTGGAACTTCATTTAACCTGTGAATGGCGTAACATCATCTCAAACTACATTTTCTGTAGAAAAAGCTGTCGTCTTTGTAGTTCTAAGCAAAACACTTGCAAACATTTACATAAGGGGATTTAGAGACTGCAGTTTAAAAATCTGATATAAAAACGACAAACAATGGAACACTGCATGCATCAAGTAATTGAGTCACTGATAGCATTGGTATTTTATCATAGCTACAGCCACAAGTTCTTCCTCCCAGGCTCTACACAGCATCTTAGTGTTTGCTTTTCAGTTTTCCATTGGCAGTTCCTACGTGCCAGCAGATTCCTATCTTCTATGACAGATTCCGCATCCGCAGAAGCTGGAATTCACAGAGTGGATCCCCACTACACCCACATAGTTCTGGGCGTAGTGGTGTTCTACACTACAGGCTGGTTCTGTTATTCATGTCCTACAGGCTTAGCTTGCAAAATCTCAACTTCTTCAGGAGTCACCAGTCAACTGTAGGCAGGACATCTATCAAGAAATACCTTTACAAATGAGATGGTACTTTCACAGACTCTTGGATGCTGGAGGCCAAATGCGGACTGTTAGGATGCTAAACTCGGTCCCCGAAGCACGGAATGCAAATGCCAACTTGCAACATGCCAGAGAGTTCCCTTCAGAACGTTCTTTCTTCTCTTTTGGGTTCTACAGGACCCAACAGCAAGGCTAAAACTACACAAGATCACCTTCAAAAGTGGTTTTGGTAAAAGACTACCATTGAGGAGGCCATACCAGGAAACACCTTTGAGCGACTATTTTAGTCTCACAAACCTGCATTACTGCTCAGCAGTCTTATGAAATGCACATCAAAACAGAGCTGGGTAAGGTGCTATGATCTATACTTTCCATAAAGCTTCAAATGCTATCTGCTGTTCTAATGGCAAAGCATTCCTCGATGAGCATTTACTCCTCCATTTTAATGGAAAAGCAATAAAACACAAACATCCAGACCTTCTTTCTGATCGCTTGGTAAACGAGCCCCACCTCTAGCCACGTATCTTTCTAATGGCAGATACTACATCGTGTACTTGCGTGAAGAAATGAACTGGGTGATCCCATAGAAAGCGTGTGCTTTAGGAATTTAAGTGAAGCCACTTGCTCTGTGGAAGGACAACTCAACAAAGCTGCAGGCTGGATCCAATTTGCTTTCATCTCCAAGAACCATAGCTGAGGAGAGAATACAGACGAGAGAGGGAAAGAGACAGACACATTCCCTGCAAGTCAACGCTTCTGTCCGAGTACTAACATTGTAACTGGAAAACAAGTTTCTGCCTTGTATGCCTCCACGGTAAATAACATGGACTCCTAAAAAGGGTGAGGCTAGGATGGCTTATGCCATATATTGCATAGTTATACCACATAGCCCTCTTGTTATGAATTAACATCCAAAGTTTTAAACACAACAGGTAACTGCCCTGCAAGGATACAGATTAGGCTAGCTTCCACCTCTTATTATTTAGAAGGTTTGCTACCAAGATGTAGTCAAATGCATTTAAACATACAGAGTGTGAATTATCAACTGGAGCCTACAAACAAAACTACTGAAGGTTTGCTTTTCTATGGACAGTATGTATTTAATACATAATACACCAAATGCAGCACTATGTGAGCTAACCAACCATACCTCTAGAAAATAAACAGTTTATTACAAATTTGGTTACTCCCCCATCTCCAGTAAATCATTATTCTCTTGCTCTTCCATTAGAAAACACCCATAAAGCCTAGTATTAAGTTCCACCTAGATCACGTGGTTGCGCAGCCTTGCAGGCAGGTACCTTTCAAAGTTCAGTACCTACTGCACAGGGCACAAGAAAAAAAATCCTCCTCTTGTGGTGTGGGATGAGATACTATGGCGTTCTGGTCCTGAGCCACTTGCAAAGGAAGAGAGGGAGAATTGGGGTAAATGGGAGGGCAAAGAATGCATGAAGCATGTCAGGATAGGAGGGAAGAAGTACCAAGTGTAAATGAGATGGACAGAATTAAGGAGATTATTAGAACAAGGACCGTGCCAGTAGTTTTTAAACAGTCATTCATGCCCTAGAGAAATAAAGCTGGAGGAATGACATTTCAAACGAAGGTTACAACACATTCTGCAGCATACAAATTTGGGAAGATACACCAAAATCGTATTGCAAGTATGTACATCGGGTATCTTGGCATATACATCCGCTCCACAGGAGAGGACGGTAGTTAACTTAATCCACACGCTACAGGACACGCAACTTTGATGGCCTGAAACAAACTGGACTGCTTTCTAGCAAGTTTGATATGATGTCAAAAGATAGAGCTTTTAAATTCAATTAATGCTTTCAGCTGAGTAACTCTTGTTTCAAGAAAGAACTGCTTATTATTGCAAAACAAACCCCAATACTTGTTTGGGCCATTCTACACGTTTTATGAATAAATCTAGAGCAAAGGCATGAAAGACATCCCTAAGCTTCAGCTCATCATCATTAGACTTTGTTACTGTTTCCTCCTGACTTCATTCTGCATTCAAAAAATGGGATAAAAACACAGAAATGGAAACACTCTACTCTAGTTCAAACTAAATCTACAGCACACGATGGCAATGTAGTCTGCATTTGCTTTTACTAATGCGGTCACAACATAGCCCTGCATAGTCTAACTGCCCTTGCTTCATGGAAAAAAGCCCCAGAACAAATGCCAAAAGTAAAAAGGGATCTGCAATAGACAGAAGAAAAATACTATTTTCAAAACTCTTTCAAAGACTTGATTAGGACAAGCCAATGCCTGCTGAGTAACTACAATTTGAAAGAAATTAAGTTTATTGATTACACTCCTTAGTAATAGCCTTCGAAAGAGTTTTCACTTTAGAATACAGAGATTCTAAAAGCAGGACCACTTTAACAAAATGTTACGGGTTACATAGCATTATTGAAAGACCATGACAAAACCAAGTTTCTAGTTTCGCTGGACCAAGCATAAGTAAGTGTGGTCTAGACACTCCCGCTGGCCAATGTTAAAATTACCTCTGCAGCTCTCACCTTGACTGTGACATGCAAAATGGAAAAGCTTCCAGTGTTCAGAGCTGATCCAAAGCACATGCGTTTGAGCTTTTTATCATTTTCGTACTTACAGGGGGAGGAGAAAGTTGGTGGGACAGCAGGCAGAAGGATTTAAGTCCAATCTTTATTAGCAATCCTCACCCTTTCATTAGGTCCCCATTGGAAGCTAGCTCTGAGAGACACTTCACTCGGGATGCAAAGCCCTATGAATTCTCATCACAAGACATTCCATTAGGGAGAATTCAGACAAGCCTGGAAAACCTTTCAGTATGCATCCCTGAATGTAAAGAACTCAGATTAGAAAGGATCCGACTCTGAGGCTCTGCTCTCCAAGATCTGACAGTTGCAATCTCAACCGTATCACAGAAATCAGCTGTAACGCATTCACATCAAAACCAGCCAGGCAGAGCTGTGGCTGGTCACACAACTTAAAGTGAACCCATAAAGGTGATTCCACCACCAACTGCCACCCCCAATGATTTCGGAAGTTTCCCCAAACCCGACGACATAGTCAGGTACAGTGCTTACGAGCACCATCTATGACCAATTACTGAAATAATATTTTCCATTCTGTATATAATTTTATAGGGTTATTTTGGCATCTGAATTGCAAAATAAATGAAGTTTGCTTTTCGATTTTGTCAATACACCTAGTTAAAAATCGTTCGGCTGCTCTAAAATTGGAAGCGAATGACTACGTACAAACACACAAACACAAATATACACATGCACAAAGACACATGTATTTTGCTCACACCTGTATACACTTTCAAAGCAACAGAATAATTTCAAATGCATGTATTCGAGTTGTCAATCACGGACAACACGTACTCCAAAGAAGCACCTCCTCACATTTAATACTATTTACAACCCTTGAAATAATTATCTGTAGCTAAATACTCCTGGGTATTCCATCTGTTTGTTTATTTGGTTTAATGCAACTGGGCGAAAAATTACGTAGGCCTTTCTGCTCTGTCCTCCAACATCACACCTAGGAGTTTTTCCGCTTAAAAGTTTAAGAGATTAAAGGGGACTTAACTAAGGTATTAAAAATACTTCAGTCAATTATATAAACTAACCATCAAGCAACTGAGTTATAGAATTGTCTTGTGATACGGCAACAACTAAAATATCACAATTTGCTCTGCTTTAGTACCGTAACAAAAACCTACCATAATTCATAATGTTTACCTCATGTCCAGCATGTGCACACCACTGTAATGGACCAAAGAGTGAGGTCATCTCCTTATGCTACGTGGAGTTTTATTTCATTTTAGCAGACAAGAGTAAACTTTGTTATTTCAAATGTTGAGGAAATCTCTGAGTGTTGTGTGTCTCAGAAATTACCAGAAAATAACTCTGGAGTACTTTTGCACAAGGTATCCAAAATTAGTCTCAAGTACAGCTCAACTACAGTACCAGGTGTCATCCAGTAACTGCTGAGCACATACAATAGGACCAAGACACCCAGATACCCTTGCTGTCGTCTAGCTAGTCCAGTGGGAAACAGCTTTGAAAAAAATCAAATTCCTTTCTACAATGCTAAAGTGAAAAAGCATGCACATACAGACATACAGATGTATACAAAACAGTCTTAATAAAAACTCAAAATCACATGGAAATGCCCAAATTACTTTGACACAGTAATGCAGGACTCACAAAACCTTAGAAACAAGTATGTCAGTATGAGTATTTCATAGCTGTTTCCAAAATAGTTCTTTGGGTAAAAGTCATAGAAATAATGGGGGGAAATCATCAATGTCTCATGGGTTGTTTTTTCCCCCTTTTTTAACTAGCACCCAGTGAGCATTTTGTTATTATCCAAGAACAGAATTCAGAGTGCAGCCACCTGACTACACGGCCAGCTAGAGTCTAATTTCCTAACCAAAACACAGGAATTCCTTAAAACTCCAGAGAGATGAAATGCAGGAATTAAAGGTTTGCTTTAGTAATGGAGATTTTTTTCCTCCTCCACATACACATCCAAACGCCCCATTTCTGCAAGTGCAAGGAGGAGTGGGCAGCAGAGAAGCTGCAGCCTTGGGACACAAAGAAGATTTCAGCTGCTGTGAGAAACAAGCCCCAGAACACCTTCCCCAAAACCAAACAAAAGATGGCACCTACAGGAGCAGAATGACAACCCCCAAACCCACAGGTGACTCGCCCCCCCACCGCCCCCCTTGCCCGCGTGTTTCAAGGGTGCCAAAATACAGTACCTTTGCCTTTTGCAGCAGTGCTGCTGCCAACTGAAGAGGATGCCTGGGAATCCTTCTTCAGCCTCTTGCTCTGAGGTCTGACGCTGGACCTGAGAAAATGATGCTGGTCCTGGCTGTGAGGGGGCTGGAGGGAGGCCGGGCCCTGCGATAAGCTGGGGTTCGGTGGGGGGCTGCTGTTAGTGTTGTTGTTAATAATCTTCTCTTCTTTCTTTGTGCTGCTGCTGCCTGGAGCTGCCTCTCCTCCTCCTCCTGCCCCTTCTTCTTCCAGGGACTCCTCATCTCCTCCTGCTCTCTTGCCCAGCTTTTTCACCCCTTCCTCCCCGCTGCTCTCTCCCAGTTTCACTGTCATCCTGTTGGGGAGGAGAGAGAGAAAAGAGGGGGGCACAAAGTCAGGCCAGGGAGCCCCCCAGAGAGGCAGAGAAATCCCTGGGCTGAGAGGGGAGAAGTTTAGCTGCAGAAATTCCTCTCAACATGGCCGCCGTTGTTTGTTACTAAATCCCCTTTCGTTTGCTGTCCCGACCCAACAACCTGTGCCGAGGGCGGGAGGGGGAAAGCCCCGCCGGAACCCCCCCCAAACCGGCCCAAAAGGCAGCCGGGCTCCCCCGGCAGCCCTCCGGCACCCTCCCGAAGGGGTTCGGGGCGCCTTTGCCGGAGAAATCGCCCAGCCAAACTCGGGCGTGTGGAAGCGCTCGACAGCCGCTGAGAGGAAAGGCAGCGGCCGAGCCCGGCGGAGCGGAGCGGGGCAGCGCGGCCGGGCCGGGCCGCCTGCTCGCCCCCCATCCTACCCATTCCGCGGCTCCTCGGGCCCGGGGGGGCTCTTCCTCCTCCTCACCATGGAGCCGAGGCGGTCCGGCCTGCCGCGGGGGGGGGGTTCATGTTCCCAGATGCGGCGGCGGCGGCTTCTCCTCCTCCCTGTGAGTGTGTGTGTCTCTGGGGCTGGGACTGGCCGAGGCTACCCAGGTTTCCAGCTCCCCCTCCGCCCCCACCCCCGCCGGAGCCCCGGCACCTCTCCGCTGCTCCCCGCGGGGCAGCCCCGAGCCCGGCCGCCTCCCCTGCGAGGAGCATCGCGCCGCGGGCCGGGCGCCTGTCACCGCCGGCCTCCGCGGAGCGACCCGCCGGGAGAGGCGGCCTGGCTCCCGCGGCCGGCAGCCGCCGGCTGGCCCCGGCAGCAGCCTCCAGCCTTCTTTTTGTTTTGTTTTGTTTTTTTTTAAATTAGCGAGACCCCCTCGATTATTTTTTTTTTTTTTTAATTTGAGGGGCAACAGACTCCGCAGGCGGCTTCCCCCCCGCACCTCGATGGGGACCGCGCAACTCCCAGCGATGCTGCGGCCTCTTGGCCAAGCAAGAAAGTTTTAAAACATCATTTGCTCGAGGAGCACTCCTGGACTTTCCGAGAGGCACGGCTAAACGACTTGGATTCCACACCTGACGTGGGACCGGCCGCCGGAATGACCGCTCGCTCTGTGCCTAACTTCGTAAATCCTCTCGATTCTAAAGGGTTTTTCTGTAATGCTTGGAACAAAATGCCAGATACGCACACAAAAGCTTAAGGCATTAAATCATATTACCTGCTAAAACCCAACAACTGGAGGTTTTTTGGTCTTAAAGAGTGTAAAAATATTACTGACACCATATCTAAAAGAAGTCAACTTCCTAGAAAGAAACCACTTGCAGCAAAACAGAAAGAAGCAGCATTTGCAACGCAGCTGCCTTATCACCCGAGCAGGAGCCACAGTCCAACTTCAATTAAGGAAAAAGATCAAAAACAACAAGAGAAGGAAATTCTGAATATCGCAAATAAAGAATGGAATTACTATGGATCGGGCTGACACCAGAATAACGTGGTGTAAAATAAACAAGCTGCATCAGTGCTATAGGATGTACAAATCTGTGTGATTAGTTTACGGATTGCATTCCTACTATTAAAATGATACTTTTCCCTCTAATGATTTTCAGCCTAACCACTGAATCTACCAGTTCAGAATTAGGTTGGGCAGTGTTCCATTCTTTGCAAACGCTCAATAAACTGATTTGAACTGCGGCTCTAAACTCGTATTAAAACTCGGTTAACTATTCACCTGACAGGTCCCCAATTACAAACACAAACTTGTTCTCCACACGATGAAAGCTGCGGTGTTCTCAGTTAATTTGAGGACAGAAATCTTCCAACTCTGACAGCCTGCGCTCAAAAACTTTACTTAAGTAAAGCTTAAGTCTTCTTGATTGCAAGTTTAGTTTTGTTACCGCAAATTAAACGATGCATCCAGTGGCACCCCGCGACAATGAGCAGGGGAGTACCAAGGAAATACATCTGGGGGACAGAGCAGGGCAGCAAGTCCCCCTGCCCGCCCCACTTCCCACAGCCGGCTCCTGCCTAAGCCCTCCGGCAGCGCCCTGCACCCGGTTCACCCACCTCGGCCGCCTTCCGCTGCCACCTTGCCCCTGCTTTTCCTTTTTCTTCCAAAGGGAAAATCTTCCCGACCTCGCCGCTGTGGTCCCCAAGGCCTTCATCCTCAGCGGCCGCCCCTCCAGGCGCCCGGCTCCCCTCAGAGCGGAGGCTCCCCGCGGGCCCCAGCGCCGCCGCCCCCCGCTGACCCGCGGCTCGGCCAGGGGAGCCGGGCCGGGCCGGACCCCCGAGGGACACGCAGGCCCCGCGGGGGCCCAAGGCGCCGCCTCTGCCCCCGCCCCGCCGCGCCCCGCCGCGAGGCTCACCTGCCGCATCAATGCCGCCGCGCAGCCCCCGCGCTCCAGCTCTCCCGCCGGCGGCTGCCTCGGGTCTTCCGGCACCCGCAGCCCCAGGCACCCCCAGGCTGCGCCCCAGACCCGCCAGCTCGGGAGGAGGCCGGCGCGCCCTGCGACCACCGCGGACCCCAGCGGCCCTCCCAGCTTTGCTGGCGGCGGCGGCAGCCCCGCTCCCGGCCGGGGAGGCGACCTCTCTTCCCCGGGCTCCTCCGACACGACGGCCGCGGTCCCGGCGCCGCCGGCTCCCCGTTGAGCCTCAACGCCGCCGGACGGGGCCGCGGGTCCCCGGCGCCCCGGACTCGGCCGCGCTCCGCCGTCGCCCCCGGCCCCGCGCTCGGCCGCCGAGCGGGCCGCGGAGGGTCCCGGCCGCGGCGGTTCCGCTTCCTCGTCAGCCTGCGCCGGGCCGAGGGGGCGGGGCAGGACGCGGCGCGCGGGCCCAGCTGAGCGCGCCGGTACGCCCCGCCCCGGGACCCCAAACAAGGCATCCTATTGGCTGGCGGCAAGCGGGAGCGAGGCGGGAGGCGGGGCCGGGGCCCCACCGCAGGGAAACAAAGCGCGGCGCGGGGCAGGTGACGAAAGCCTAACGCAGAGGAAGAGGCGGTGTCCGTCAGAGGACTAGACGACACCTGAGAGCTGGCAGCTGATTGGCTGAAAGGAAAAGCCAATCGAGGGGCTTATAGCCGGGATCCTTGGACGTGCTCCAGCATTCCATTGGTTAGAGAGCTGGTGATTTGCATGCCGCGCTCTATTTATTGCTTGCTGGGGAACGCGAGTGCCTCCTCTGGAGGGGGCAGGCGGCGGGTGCTGTGCGCGGCGCTGCCGCTGTGCCCTGTGGGGCTGCTGCGTGGCTTCCTTCGTCTCGCTGCTCCGCCGGGCTCCCCCGCGACCCCAGTGCCCGAGTCCTAGCTAGGCGGTAAAAGCAGTGCGGGGCTCCCACGTGGCTGTACCCGCTTGCCCGGTGGGGTCTGCTGGCGCAGGCGGGGTTTGCCTCGCGGTGTGGGGCTCGCTGCCCGGCTAAGCCGCATCGCGGCGGCAGCGCCCGCTGCTCCCGCTCTTTTAAAGCGCTCGTTGGAGCACGAGGGGGAAGCCCTGGGGCCGCTCTCCGCCCGGAGCTACTTGTGCTTTCCTGGGCCGGGCCTCCGAACCGGCAGGGACAGGGCTGGGGCGCCCACCGGGGAGGCGCTCCCACGTGCCGCGGGTTTGGTGCCGAGCATCCCTGCGCAGCGTGGGCTTGGTGTCGATTAAAGAATCTGCCGCTTCTTGCGAGTTCCGTATCGGTTTTAGCAGCTGTTAATGAGAAAGACAATGCCCGGGAGCGTGGCTGGGCGCCGGCGGCCTTCCCGCCGCGGCTGGGGGGAGGCCGGGGGGCCTAAGATGGCGGCCGCGCCGCTGAGGGGCTCCGAGCCGAGCCTCAGGCCCGGGGTGCCGCTGAGGCGCCCGCTGTCCCAGCAGCTCCCTTGACAACGGGCTTCTTTCTGATTGAGGATGTTAATAAGTTCTTTATTGTTCATAAAGGCCACAAGAAATGTATGGAATTACAAACGTGAAGCCTCCTGTGAAGGCCTAGTGTCTTCACAACTTTTAGTCTCCTTTCAGAGTGCGCAGTTGTGTAGATACCCTTGAGGGATTTTTTTTTTTTAATAAATCCTCCCCAGGGTTAATCTTTATTCAGTCATGTACTGAATTAAAGGGGGTTGAATTTAATTTGCTAACCTAATGTTTTGGCTTGTTTTCTAGCGATTGCTCTCTCATGCTGTTATGTGGTGACTTCATGTTAACAGCTAGGAAGAATGATTTCTGAAAATCTTACAACTAGTACTGCGTGAGGTTTTTTTTTTTCCCCTTGATAAATTCTTTGTGGAAAGAACATTGGATCACCTTCTCTTTGAAACTTTGTGGGTATCATAGTAGCAAAGGATGCCTTAGTCCTCTTCTGAGGAAAATCTTTAGAGTCTGTAGCTTAGAAATCAATGTCTTAATAATTTAAAATTCATGATGGCATCTAAATTCTGGAAGATTGGGCTCCCATGGAGAGTGTTGTAAGTAATTATCTTATGATGGTGAACTAAACTTGAACATGCCTTGGGCTCTGTGTCACCTCCTATAAATATGCTGTGAAGCGTAACTGTGAGTAACCAACTGAATTGCTATAAATGCAATTTGTAAACAAAAAGGAGTCAAATCGCTTTGTTTTGTCTCCAGTGTAGAGCTTTGCATTTAAATCTAAATCTTAATGAGGTTTTTTTTTTTGTAGAGAGAGTATTTTTCAGTTTTGTTATAATGTAGCACAAGATTGTTTTGGCTTATTTTTGCCACTTGGTTTGACCACAACCAAATTTAACAATACTGACAGGAAATGATGCATTCTGCATCTACAGTGCCATGTATTTCCATGGTGCTCTGCAAAGAGGCATGAAGGTATGTTCCGCTCCCCAAGGAGCTCAGAGTTGAAGGTTTCCATTCTCTCTGTATGTAAATAACTTCATATGCTTGAATAGCCCCATTGCTTCAATTGGACTGTTAAGGTGTGAAATTGCTCATGTGTGTAAATGTTTGTGAAAGAAAGACTGAATAAAAAGGAGTTAAACAAGAGCTGAGAGGCAGGGGGTAGGCTGAGATGTCAAAAGGCACTTGAACTTTTATTTGGTTTTTTTAATAGTAGGGAGGGTCCATGATTATGCTTTGGCAGACCTGCACAGATACAAAATGCAAATAATCTTTCAGTGTTTGTTGCCATGGTTTTCTAGACTATGCAAGAACATTAATTTGAATTTGTTGCACATCCTGTGTATCTTAAGGTGTGAATAACAAATTGCATTCTTAATAGAAATAGAGCAAACAATGCAGAACTGTCCAGCAGGACAAAGTCCATACTTCTGGTTTATGCTGAGGTGGTAATTTTTCATCTAATGTGCATGATCATTACATAAAAATACTTTTCCAAAGATCTTGGATGTAAAAACCACCAGTATAGCAGATGTTGTCCTGTATTTTCCTTTAAGGTTGCTTAGAAGCTAATACATTTCATTTAGAACTCCCTTGTTATTGAAAGGCTCTTGAGTTGTTTAATCTGGCAAACGATAACGGATGATCTTTGTATTACTAAAGCAGGTCTTTCCCATTCAGGTAAGAGGATTTAAGCCGAAGGTCGGACTTTTATTGTTAATCCTTTATGGCTTACTAAATAGGAAGCACCTAATCATGCAACTTTTTTATTTTCTCAGCATCTGAGGGTCAAGCCCTTAGAGGAAGAGACGAAATGCGCTGTGGGCGACTCCACTGCTGAATCTTGTTCTTTGCCTGTCCTGGGACTTCAGGGACTCAGCTTTTAGGCATCTTTTATGAGTGCAGTAGTCAGGAGAGAAGATCTTGGGATCCTAGGGTCTCTGTTCATTTGTCTATTTAGGATATAAATTCTTTACAGCAGGGCTTTGTTGTGTTACAGCAGGAGGACAGGGAGCTTTGATTTCCAGCTAAGCCTGCACAAGTAGGGATATGTAGTTTACTTGTCATGCAAAATTTTGTGTAACACTGAACCCCAGGCCATTATGAAAGCTGTAAAAATGGTCACTTGAGCAGACAGTCAGTGAGTTTCCTCAATTATTTTTATTCCAGAAAAGGATGATGGACTAGACAATTGTTTGAGGCTCCTACTGGCCATGTATTTCTGACTTGATTGTACTGTCTAGTTGCAGTAGTTCCCTGATGAGCCTGGTTGAGAAAACAAGGTGTCTGCACACATGGTCTGCTCAAATACTCAACTTCAAGTCTGGTGATCTCACAAATACCGTGGGCGCAAACAGTGAAAATGTCTGGGCAGAGCCAAGAAATGAATTACTTTGGGAGTGGCACCCGAGTGAGCTAATGGTGTTATTGCGTGTCCATGAATCCTCCAAGAAGAGACGCCATAAATGATTTTGTTGGAGCTGATTCCTTGTAAGGGAGAGGATAAAGCATGAGATACAAAGTCCTGTTTCCTGTAGCTTTTTAACTGCTGCTGCTCAGAAAATGGTTTGTTCTAGAGGGGGTTGCTGAGCTTGTGGTGAGGTGGTCTAAAGCCAGTGTTCTGCCTCCCTACCTAAAGCCTATCCAAAGTTCTGGAAGAGACACAGCATGTTTTAAACCCACCCAGTACTGTTTCCTATTTGCTAACAAGACTGGCTCTTTTGTCAGAAGGGTCCCAGTAATGGTTGTGTACTTGGAAGAGGGAAATGGTGAAACATGGCCTAAAGGACACACTGTGTCACCCGTGGCCAGAGCTGGCAGAAGCTAGCGGGTGCAGAAACTTGGTCACCGCTGTGCTAGAGGTGTGGCGTCCCTTCGTCTGTTTGTGTGGAGGTGGTGTGGCTTCGGAGGAATTGCAGATGATTGTGGGGTGGACAGCGGTGTGAGGACTGGGTCTCGAATTGTCTCTTTGGAAGGCATTGGGTAACGCTGGCTGCGAGGGCTGAAGGCAGGCCCGGCACTGGTGAGGGCTGGAGGTGGTGCTGGGGGTGTGGGGGCAGCGGCGGGAGGCATGCCTTTGGGGGGCATCTTCACTTAGATGGAAAAACTTGGCCACTGTTTTAAAACGTTACCAGATCAGTTTTGCTGCAAAAGCTCTGAATGCTGATGAGCTCTGGGCCGTGTAGTTGCATACCATAACCCTATGTATTCCTATTTCGCTACGTTTCAGCCGGATCAGGCTCCTGCACAGGCGTGTCTTTGGCCGCGCAGCCCACCCCCCGTGTCGGAGCGAGTTCCTGGCGGGGTAACTCGCAGGGTCCTGAAGGCAGCAGCTGATGCCCGAGCGCGGCCTGTTCCCGTTTGGGTCCCGGCAGCCGGAGCGCGGAGGTGGCTCCACGCCCCGGGGCTGCGGGCTGGCTTCCCTGCGCAGAGGCAGGCGGTGAGGCGGGGCAGCCCCCCTTCGGTACCGTGCCCGGGCTGGGGGCCGCGGGGGCTGGTTCCCGGCCCCTCCGGCTCCCGCTGCGCTCGGCGCTTTCCGTCTTTGTCCGGCGCGCAAGCCGGCCGCTTCGGTTGTTTCCGTAACTCTTCGGCTCCGGGTCGGCAGTTTCCGTGCTGGAGGCCCCGTTGTCAGGGGTAACGCAAAGCATCTCGGAGCGAGCGCGGCCTGCAGCGCCGGGGCCGCCGCTGGGACCGCGCTCCGGGTTCCGCCGGCAGGTAAGGGCGGGCGGGGGGCGCTGGCCCCGCCGGGGTCCACCCGAGCGAAGGCGCCGGGAGCCCGCAGCGGCCTGGCCGGCTGCCTCTCGGTCGGTCTGGGCCCGGCCTGCGGGAGCGGGGTCGGTCGCGGTCGGCCCGCGGCTCCGGGGCAGCTGGGCCGCTGCTCGGGCGGGCGGCGGGCGCGTACCAAGCCGGGAGCCGCCGCTGCTGGCGGGTCGGCGGAGCCCGCTGTGGGTTTGCGCTGGCGAGCGGCGATTGCAGCCCGGCGGGGGGGGCCGTGCCCGGCGCTGTCCCGCGGGCAGAGCTGCTCGAGAAGCAGCCTGGGCTCGGCCCCCGCCTGTGCTGCTCATCGCCCTCTGCACGGGCTCGGCATTTAGTCAGGTTTTTACTATTTACTCTGTTTTACTAGTTAGGGGAAATAGTATTTAGTTGTTAGCCATCTATTTGTAGCATAACTCAATTCTGTAGTCTTATTTATCTTCTCTGGGGCTAGCTATATTAAACGTTTTAAAATTTAAAAAGCTAGCATCTCTTATAAGTAGGAATTATAAGAAAAAAACTATGGTTTTGCATAGGTAGCTGTCAAGTCTGTCCCAGACTGTGGGTTGTTTCAAAACTGTCCATCACATGTATCTAATCTGATTACTGAGATCAGATATCTGGATTTGGGCACGTTCTATTCCAGTCCTCAAAGTGGTTAACTTTTTCAGGAATTCTTGTCTTTTAGACCTTGAGAAAATAGAATGTGCAGTGCCAGAATAATCTGTAGATGTACTGCAACTCTCTTTTCATTTTTTTCTTTGAAGGCTTTTTTGAAGAAATATCTGTCCAAGCTACAGAGTGCAAGTACATGAGCTTGAAGCCAACAGTAAACATGTGAATAATGAATTCCCAAGATTACAACAAGCAAATGAGTGTTGCTTTAGTGATTTTTACACCACTGAGTAATCCACTTTTATGAGCAATTCATTTATTTGCGTATAGCAGTCTCCTGCACAATTCTGTGAACTTATTGAGATGGTGAAAAGTATTTCCTAAAAGTATTTCCTATTAGGGATTCTCCGTAATTTACATGACAGTGTCACTGAATCTTGTTTTAGTAAGTGCTAGTCTGTAATTTAAAATATATATTGATTGAAAAATTGGTTTTGCTGCTTATTAATGCTGAGAGGGATAGTTAGCTATAGCTATCCTAATTGGAACAAGCTGATGCCACCTGTAGCAAAGCAGCCAATGTGGCTTGATGTGCCCATTAGTAAGTCGATCAAGAGATGCAGTTTGCAAGCTTGACAAACTTATTTTTTTCCCTCTGAAGGGAACTGAAATAACTGAAGAATAAGAAGTAATATTTATGACTACAGGTGCAAGGATCACTTAACAGCAGGAAAAGGTGGCTCCAGTAAAAGCAGTACAGCTATGTGGTTTTGTGTGATAAAACCATTCTTTCATACCAAATGTGGGGATTTTTTTTATTTAGGCATCTCCATTTTTTATTTGAATCTGAAGTGAATTTCTCTATTAGTTCAAAGTTTGATCCTATATAAAGCTTATATTCAAATACGGACTAAATTCTTCCCCTGTTAGAGTAAAATAAAACATGAAATAAGAACAAAAGTGGTAGAATGGGTATAGTGTTTTGAAATAGAACTGGAGATTTAAGAAAACCATTAAAAGAAACATGTAATAAAGATGAAAACCACTCCAGTTTTTATTTGAATGGTTTGTTGGGATTTTTTTTGTGTGGCAATAAAACTAGACCCACATGCTGCTATGGGAATGTGGAAGATTTTGAAGGAGTGTGAAGATAAGGGTGAATGGATCTTGTTGGAAGATCAAATTGCTTGTTATTAGGCTAACTACACTTGCTTCTGTTTTATGTCTGGTAGTTCATGTTGTGTTTTGGACCATCAGAGGCAAGATACAGAATTGCCAACTTAAAAATGTTACCCACCTTTCTAACCTGTCTAATCAAAGGTGCTGAATCTGAGTTCATTTTTCCTTTTTTCTTTTGTTTTTTTTTGCAAGACAGCCTTCTTAAAGCAAAATATTTGTTTTAAGCACTGACTATATTTGAACAAAAGAGATTTTAAAACAAGGGTCTGTTTATGTCCCATTTTACATCCTGCATCAGTGTACAGTTGGTGACTTAGGCAAATCTAAGTGCTGTGCAGTGTGTGCTTGCAGGTTCTTAACTTGTGGCTTAGCTGCACAGAAGAAAAAGCCTCTTTGCCTGAAATGTGGAGGAAGTCTTTTAAACCTTTCACGGTTGTTTGGGGGTTTTTTTGGTTTGTTTTTTTTTTTTTTTTGCCAGTAACTCTTGAGGTGTTTTTCTCTAGCCTTTTTTCTTTTGAAACCAAGCCTATAAGATCACACAACACAAATCCCAAATACCATCAAGATGTTAAAGATTTTTAGTGACTTCCCCCATTTCTGATACACAACTCTGAAAAGAGCATTGCTTTCAGGTTGTTTTCCCTGGAACATCAGCACTTACTGAGTATTTTCATTCAAATGTTAACCGTTCAGGTGTAGATAACAGATAGCATGAGTTAAACTAATCTTGTGTAATTTCAACAGTACAAGCTCCAAAGTGGTGACAACTATTAAAATTTATTTTGAAAGCCCTGATATGAGACTTTATAACATAAAAAGTCCGTGCACTAATTGACATCTTTGGATATGAAGTACTGGAAGTAGCTTTCTGGTGAATTCTGAGCCAATTTAGAGTCCTCTGAAGTAAGCCAGCACAAGCCACTGGTGAGAGATCGGTGCTACCCTGTGTGCACTGTGAATCTACAGGCTACAAGGCTCAGTATTCCTCCATACTTTTTAAAAATACCACTTTGACCTTTTTCATGTCTATGTAGTGCATATTAAAAATATGCTGTAGCTTTATTTTTTCCCCATTTTTAAGCATACTTGTTATTATATAGTGTCTGTATATTATATATAACACATATATGTAATATATATGTTGTATATTAAGCATACCTATTAGAAATGTTGTTTTTCCTTGCAGAGGTTTGCAGTCTGTGACAGCTTCTGTTGCTATGGCTGTGTATGTGGATCATCGAGCAGAAGCTCCCGATTCAGTTGCTTCCCCTTCTCATATAGCATGGCATCCACTTCATCCGCTCCTGGCAGTTGCTTCCATCAGCACGGCATCTGGGGGCTGTGTGGATATCTACCTGGAACAGGTGAATAATCAGCAACTTGGCTTTTGGGATTGATACCATTTTGCTGGTTTGAAATTGCTTTTTTTATATATGTTTGCAGCCCTGCTTATGCTCCTTGAATCCCTCTCTCTGGATTTGAATTACTATCCGTGTCCCATGGTATCTAGGGCATGTCAGATTCATCAGCTGCTGATTGCATATTTTTATAAGAAAGTCTTCATAAATTAAATTGGTATCTCCATTGAAATTTAATTTTTACAGCCTTGCAGTCTTGTTTGTGATGGTTACCGATTCGCTTTTTACTTATCATAGTATGAGAATTTCAGGCTTAAAAGTAAAATGGACACATGCTGATCTGCTTTTTTGTAACTCTTAAATTAATAAAATATATTAAGAAATGTAAATTGAAAAAAATTTCATTCCTCCACCTTGAGACGAAGCTGATTTGCCAGACTCAGCTTGTTCCATTTGAGCATGTTGTTTCCTAGTACGGTTTCTGCCCATAGACAGATATTTCCTGTGCGTACTCTAAACTTTACACAAGAGGCTTGCGGAGGACTTTGGTTTGCATAATTTTCAGGAAAAAAGAGTGCTATTTAGGGAAATGGTACTACAGGCTATCTAGTAGCAGACATACTGGAAATGTTTAAGTCTGTTAATATGAGTAGCCTATAAAATGTATCCTTTTAGAAGTGCATTGTGAAAAATTGTCATCCAGATTTCACAAATTGAAAAATAGGTACATAGAGAGGTTAAATGATTTGCCTGAAATATTATTGCAAACTATCCACAAAGGAGTGTCTACCTTTAAGAGCTGTTTAAGCATTAGTTTATTCTGTGTCCTCAGCAAGGGGCTGCTTTTTCCAAAGTTTGGGGTTTTTTTACCTTGAAATGTGTTCAAAGCCTTCTTATCCTTTGTACAGGAATAAAATTTTGATGTTTAGTGGCAGCTGCTTATGTATGCTGTGAGGGAAGAAAGCCTCAAAAAGCAGGGTGAGGCAGTCACTTAGCACTGCTGTGTTTTCATTAGCAATTTTCAAGTGGATGTCCTGCATATTGTAGCACATCTTTATGCACGTGATAGAGCTGTGAAGAGAATTTGCGTAGCCGCTTCATACCTCTTGCAGGAAGCTCTATTATATGCCAGTACTTTATCACAGAAAAATACCTTGTCATCTGGGAAGCGAATCTGAAGGTCGTACTGAGTTTCCATTGTACTGAGCTTGCACTTTATTTCCATTTGCAGGGAGAACATGTGTCCGATGTACACGTTGAGAGAAGCTTTCAGGTCACATCGCTTTCCTGGCACCCTTCCAGACCGATTCTTGCAGCAGGCTGGGAGACAGGAGAAGTTGTGATACTTAACAAACAAGACAAGGAGCACCATGCTGTACCACCAAATCATAACACCAAAATTACAGTCCTGAACTGGAGTACGAATGGTACCTGCCTTGTGTCTGGTGATAAGGTGAGTAGTTGAAATGCCAAATGTGTGTTTGATGTGGAAGACTGTTTTGTAAGCCGTGTGATGGGAAGGGATTATGGAATGGATTGATAGGGGGAGGGATAGTTGTGGGTGAGATAAATTTCCTTGCTTCATGTAAAAATTAAAACTGTTAGGGAGTAAAATCAAGTACTCGTTGCTGTTTTATCAGTTTATCTTTAAAAGTGTATCTAATCTTCGTATGTGCTGGAGCAGTACATTAGTGTTTAAGGCTATTTAATGGATGGGGTCGTCGAGGCATACACAATTTGAATTACTTGCTTCTGTCCGTGAATGAATTTTGTGGCAGAATCAGGAATAAAGCCCAGATGTCAGGAAACAAATTCCAGCAACAACATACTCATGCGCAGTGAGTGCATAGCAATGCTCACTTAAGTACAAAAGCCCCATGATAACCTCTCTTGTTCTGTTTTTATTAATACTCTAAAATGAGTCAAACATTGTATGGAAAATATGTTGTGGAAATACTTGAAATGTGACAGTCTTTATTTCTTGATGAGCTGGTTGCCCTTTTATGTAGTGAAATTGGAAACTAGCTACTGAATATTTAGTATTCAGGATTAAGTATTCATAGAAGATTCTGGTTTTGCCAGTTCTTGAGTCAGCAAAGGAAAAAAGTGGGTTTTTCTGTATTTTCCCTGATTTAAACCTGAGCTTGTCCAAGAGCTTTAGTTCTGCTCTTTGAGAATTCTTACCTATATGTCAGAGGAAAGTACAATTTTAAATCATTGTTGGTAAAATTCTGTCGCTGCATTTGACAGAAATGCAGAAATTCAAAATTGAGTAAAAAATGTATTTATCCTCTCCTTTACTAGAAAAGAGAAAATGTTGCCCAGGCAAAAGAAGGTGATGCACAGTGTAACTGAGGCCTTATTTATATGGAGATAAAACATTAGTGTAGCCACAGCTTACATTAACCCTACATTTATGAAGAAATTATTTTCAAATTTGTTTATTTGGTATCGGATCACAGTAATGAAGTCATCTTAAAACAGATGTAGCTGTTCTTACAGGCAAATTTAACAATTTTATAGATTCATCCTAACTGCTCCTCTGATGAGAGTATTAATCAAAGTAGACTAAGCAGTGGTTTCAAAGAAATTCCTTAGCATGACAAAACAAAGCACATGCATGTGTTGACATAAATGTTCTCCAGTTTCATGTAGTTTCAATTGCAGCAGCTGGAAGGACCAACCTCAGTAGGTGGAACCAGCAGCACATCTGAACTTGGAGCAGTTCGTTATGATATCAAAATAGCTGTGTTGCCCTCTGCAGACATTGAAAGGCACAGCTGGAGGTACTCTCTGGTCAATGAAATGTGGATCCTTAAAAACCTGCAGCTGTGTGTGTAGTGGCCAGCTCGAGCTCCTCAGTCTTGCGAAGAGCCCAGGCTTGTTAGGCTGAGCGTGCAGCTGGTGCAGCATCCTGTGGCTGGCTCTGAGATGGTGCCTTTGTACCATGGTCTGGTGTGCAGCATGGGTGTGCTTATTCCCTATGTCTTTTTCAACTGCTTTTTTCCAAAAAATGTGCATTTTTTTCCCCACAGTTGTTTTTTTTAAAGTGTTTCCCATGAAGATTTGTATTCAGGTGACTTCCATTAGGTGAGTGCTGCCAGGGCCATACTCTGCTTGTATTAGAGGAATACCCTTAGAAAGAAGATAAATAATTGGGCCTTGATTTGGTTTCTGTTTGATCTTCACTGGGACTTCGTAACTGAGAGTGCTCAGATGAGAACACTCAATCATTATGAATCCTGAATTGCTAGAAAATTATTTGAAACTAACTTCCTAAAGTTGGAGTACGATGCTGTGAAAATCGGAAGCTCTTAATTTGTGTTTTAAGTAACAAATAACAGGGATGACTTCCAGGTTTTGACCACACAAAAGAATCCTAAGGATCTATGTGCTGTCTATAACAAAAGCCTACTTATAAGGCAAATAGCCTTTATAACAAGAAGCTAAAGCTTTGGCTTGTTAAAAATGATTGGGAAGTGACAGGATACCTTAAGAGCAAATCCTATAGATAAGGTCAATGTCCTTTGTCCTTTTCAAATACGATTTGAAAAGAGACCGGTTCTGCATCCTTCTATAACCAATCACACTTAGAGGAGGTGGTGAGCTTTTTTTATTTCCAGTCTCACGTGTTCCAAACTCAGAATTGAGTTTGCAGCTAGGTTATCTGGATACAGCATGGGATATCTAGAATGGGATGGAAGGAAGGTTAGCAGCTTTATAAAGCTTCAGGCTTTTCCTCCAACTTATAAGTGGTGCAGGTATTCTGGCCTGGGCTCCCTGGAATTTGGTGACATTTAAAGCTGAGGGAAAAGTGAGAGAAGGGGCCAACAGGACATGAATGTTCAGATCATAAGATCCTGTGATTTCAAGAGGTAACCAGCAAACATTGTATGAACTGCAGGTGGCCTCTTGGAGCAGGAGTACAGCAGTTTCACTGATGCACAGCTGTGTCACATTCTTTAAGCTGCAAGAGGCAGCGCTGCACTTAAACAGCTTTGGGTGGCATAAATATTATCTCACTGATGAAAAGAAGGTAGAACTTTGATTCTTGATATTTAGGGAAAAAAGAAGGAAATCTTACCTGGGAAGGCCTCCGCTCCCTCTCTTGTGGCTTCTAGTTAGGACTGTGAAGAGTGTTTAGAGTGTACCAGTGCTACTGGTCTTTCACTTCTAGAAAGACTATACTTCATGGAAAACAATAAAGAAAAATAGAGCAAACTTTAATACCAGTCTATTGTTATCTATGTTACTGCAATAAAATGAGATTGAACTTGATACTGCAAATTGTTGCTGCTTTTTTTCCCTGTAATGCTTACACAGAGAGCCTCCAAATGCAATGTGGTTCCCTAAGCACTATCGTAATAACAACAATAAATAATAATCTTAAAATTCCAGCTGTGAGGCTGTAGCATGAGTCATTTTGTTGGGATGGTTAATGTGTATGTCATGATGAACTGTCTTTGTTTCTCTGCCTTCTCCGTTCTTTCCAGTCACCAGGGGTTTGGTGCTCATTCTGATCTGGCACTGCAAAATGCGGGCTTCAGAACCTGCACCAGGCTCTGCGGGCCAACTTATATTGACTACTGTTGAATTAATTAGCTAACCAGTTTTCCTTTCTTCAGCATCTTCTAGCAATCAGGCTACATGCAAGAAAAAAGTAGAAAGGAGGTTACTTAAATATTTGGATATGCTACTTGCAGAGGAAAACCAAGGCTGTCCCATTGAATTGCTCTGGCAGTGTCATTGTACTAAGAATGGATATGACCAACAAGCTTTTTTAGATGACTTGATTTTAATTAGCAAATAATACATTGTTAAAGATAATTTTTATTCCTTGTGGCTTAGTTTTAAGTGGGAGTAATTGTATGTGTCAACTAAATGAAAGGAAAGATGTTGCTCTGTCAATAAAATACTTACTCTTATGTGCACTGAGTAGACGAAGTCTGGATTCTCATCTGTGTGCAAAGTATAATGAATGAACTGTTGTCTTTTTCTAGCATGGTGTCTTGGTCCTATGGAGAATGGATCAGCGAGGCAGAGTGCAGGGTCCTGCCCTGCTGAAACAAGAGTATGGGAAATGTCTGTCTCACTGTGTCTTTCGACCACCCCCTCCTGGCGAGTAAGTACCGTGCCCCATCAGAGCGCTGGTAGACCAGGTCTTCTCTTGTTCCACAAAAAGAAAATCCTACTCACAGATAACCCTTTTTTTAAATATAAATTGAAAAAGTTCTTCTCCTGACTGTCCTTTATTTCCAAGTTCCTCTCCCGCTCTAGTAGCTGGCTATTTGTGTCCTGTATGCAGCGTCATCTTCCTTTTGTCTACACCTTTCTCTGTTGCTGTTGACTCTTCTTCCTTTAGTAGTTCTAATTAGCAATGTGAAAAGCAGAAAGCACACTTAAAACACAATTATCCATGAAATTATTGGCAAGAAAAATTAAATGTCAGCTCTTAAACATGGCTATTTCTTTCCTGTTTAAGCAAGAAATAGTAAACAGGTGTGGTAAGAGAAAAAAGAATTTTCCTTGTCTGGGCCGCTTCTGTTTCACGTCTCTGTAAAAACAATAATGCTTATGAGGAAAAAAAGGTGAAACAATGCAAATGTAAACTAGTATTAAATTTTACTTTGTATCTTTCTGAGTTTGTCCTTTTTCCAACCAGCATATGAAACATCTTTACTCTCTTATTTGTCCTTTTCCCAACCAGCATATGAAACATCTTTTTTCTCTCTTATTTCTCTCTCTCTCTAATATTATTAACTACACCTCCATTCTTTGAGGTGGAAAGTACTCGGTTATGTTAGGATTGGAAAGTAAGTACCTCTGTTTACAGGGACTTTGTACAGCTGGCAAAAGCAGCTGTGGGTGGCGATGAGAAGGCTTTGGATATGTTTAACTGGAGAAAAGCTGGAACGGGAGCACCTCTGAAAATGGGACTCCAGGAAGGACTGTCCTTCTTCACCACTTTGACAGATGGTAAGAACAAACCCACTTTTCCAGACTGCTGGAAATTTGTTGCCTTAATGCTTCAAAGTAGCTCAGTGCACGATAGTCCTGTCTTAAAATATTCAGCATCTAGTGTATATCCATATACCCATCGTCTTCATATATCCAACAGGACAGAGTATTCATAGGAGTTGAAGAATATTTGGTAAGAAAAAAATGAATAAAATTATTAAAATCTTAGCATTTTCAGAGTGAATTGTCTCGAAAAGCGCACCGTAAGTATTGGATTAGTCAGGTTCCTGAAGAAGTTGGTGTAAGGAAAGTGATATTTAACACCTAAGTGTAAAGATAATGAGAAGTTGGCATTTTGTGCTAAGCTTCAAAATAACGCATGCGTTGCGGCTTTTTTCTAGAAAGGGGCAAATGCTGCTAGAACATACCTTTTGAAATAAATTACTCATTTACTTTTCCTCTCACGCTTTGAAATGAGGCTTCAGTCTCAGGAAGAAAAAAAGCCTGGATATCTGTTTTCTTGGCTTTCTTCCTAATACAGTTTCTTTCCCGCCATCTTTTTTTTCCTCTCCGTCTTACTATTGTGGGTACTAGTTTGCTCCCAGCTTATTTTCTTCATACTCCAGTTGTTCTCATGATGCCTTCTATCTCTCTAACCTGTTAACTCTTTGGACAGGAGCCAGGATGTGTGTGACAAGTATTGTAATGCATATGTTTCTGGTAGGTGATTTGAGCATGTAATCCTCTCAATTCAAGTGTTAACGAAGTTGTGATAGTTCTGCAGCTCAATTACAGTTTGATTCAGTGTTATCGAGACCCATCTTTTATAGCAGTACAGCTTTCATATGACTGCAGGAGTGGCATTGCCCAGCTGTGCGCTTGTTTCGCAGAACAGGGGGCTGTACCTTCATTTGATTTGTGAGTTACAAGCCTCTTCATCTAGACAGGAAGCATTTCAATGAAAAAGGGGCAGAGGGCACTTCTTAAAACATACAAGGAATCTTTGAGTAGCTAGCTGTTCCCGTTACATCCTCACTTTCAAAGCAACTGTTGTGGTGGTACGCAGCTCCACCTAGGGACAGACTCTGTGTCCTGCAAGTGCCTGACCTTCACATCTTGTTTCTTGGGCCTCCTTTTCGAACTTCTCAGCTTTCGGTCAAATGACACTGACTGTTTCTTTTGAGCAGTCTCATTGTCTAGGCTGATTTGGGCATATGTATTTTGGACCCAGTTCTTAATCTAGTTAGTGATCTGTCATAACTTCAGAATCAGTTGATGTTTTCGTAGTGTTTAAATGCGACCTGTAAATTTCCTTTAAAGTAGGGATTCTCAGCTCAGACTTCCTTACTAAAAAAATAAAACCCCCCATTCTTTTTGCATGCTTTTAAATATCTCAAAAGAGATCTGACTAGAGCAAAACTAAATAAACAAATAAGCTCATCAAAAAAGTCCAAAACAAAATGGAAAAAACCCCTAAGTTTCAAGAATTTATTAGTCTAGATTTTTTTTTGATGCTTCCAGACCACTTCATTGCAGCAAAACAATAGTGCAATTCAGGTAATACATTACATGAGACGCTTCTCTGGAGAGAGGATAGCTGAACTGACAACAATTTTCAGAGGTTGTTTTGCAACGCTTCCCATGAGCATGAAGGGTCATCTTCGTTACTGACCATTTGAGATGACTGGCACAGGTATTGGGACGTAACCTGAATAGAGGAAGTAATCCTGATGTTTTTACTGAATGCACCCTTGTTTGTTTTCACTGCAGACATTGTAGGTCATGGGTAATAATCCTCTTCTGGTCCCCTTTGTATTTCCTAAGCAGCATACACTTTCTGCTGCTTTTTGTCTCCTGAATCTGAGTTACTTGCTCTGCTTTCTTAGCTCAGATTTGTTAACTTTTGAGGTTAGTCTCTTCTGTGATACAGTGTGAAAACCTTTTTTAAGTTACTCAGAAATCTATAACCTCCTCCCCAACCACCTAAGTAGCTTTAAAATAGTGGGTAGTGTTATCTGTGTGATACCTGCCACCTTATGTGGTAATGTCCAAGTGCAGAAGGTTAATTTAACTTCTGAAGCAACTCCAGATGACAAAATCAAGGGACTGCCTGTTTCTTGTAAAAGATCCCATAAAACTGAGATTCAGTAGATGATTGATTACTGCAACAAACAGAGATGTCTGTGATAGAAAATGCTACATTGGAGTCCCAACAATCCTTGGTATCAATACAAGCTGGGGGATGAAGGGATGGAGAGCCGCCCTGGGGAGAAGGACTTGGGGGTACTGGTGGATGAAAAGCTGGACGTGAGCCGGCCATGTGTGCTCACAGCCCAGGCAGACAACCCTACCCTGGGCTGCATCCCTGCCCTGCATCGAGGGAGGGGATTCTGCCCCTCTGCCCCGCTCTGGTGAGACCCCCCTGGAGCCCTGCATCCAGCTCGGGGGTCCCCAGCACAGGACAGACAGGGACCTGCTGGAGCGGGGCCAGAGGAGACCACAGAAATGATCCGAGGGCTGGAATAACTTTTCCCATGAGGACAGGCTGAGAGTTGGGGTTGTTCAGCCTGGAGAAGAGAAGGCTTCAGGGAGACCTTATTGTGGCCTTTCAGTACCTAAAGGGGGCTTGTAAGAAAGATGGGGAGAAACTTCCTACCAGGGCCCATACTGACAAGATGAGGGGTAACTGTTTTAAATTGGCAGAGGGTAGATCTAGGTTAGATTTCAGGAAGAAAGTATTTGCTATGAGGGTGGTGAGACACTAGGTTACCCATACAAGTTGTGGATCCCGGGGAGTGTTCAAGCTTAGGTTGGACAGGGCTTTGAGCAGCCTGATCTAGTGACAGATGTCGCTGTGAATGGCATGGGGGTTAGACTAGATGATTTAATGAGAGATGAATGCAGTTACCTGTTTAGTATTTTATTTCAGGGAGAAAATGAAGCAGTGTGGGAGGAGGTGGGAGAGGAGTTTGAATTTTTTAAATATAGTTGGAAGGTGGAGGATGATAATATATTTGCAAGAGTTTTGGAAATGAAAGCATTCTTTTTAATTGGATACATTGTATTGCCTCTTGGGTACAACATTTTAGCATGGATTGTTACTGAACACTCTTACATATTTGCATTTTCTACTTCAGCTTTTGGGGGGAAATATTTCATTTCATAGGGTTTTTTGATTTGTACTGGTTTGAAATGGCATGTTTATATGATACCATGGTTTGGTATGGAATTATGTATGTGTATATGGCATGAAGAACTTCATATCCATAATTTTCCATCATCTAGGCGCTGCTGTAAATTGTACCAATTCTTACCTGCCCTTCTTTCACAAATTATTATTAATACTGAGGATTTCAGAAGCCATCATTCATGCACAGATATGCAGAAAGTTTGCTTTTAGTTTAAAATTATTTAAATGATGCCATTGAAATTATTCTCCTCTGGATTTCCTCAACGGAGAACAAGTGAATAAGTTTTGTTTCGTTACTCTGGTCAACTATCATAGTCTGTGTCCTGAGGCAAACTAGAAGACAAAAGAATTGTGATTATTTTTATCTTTTCAGCATTTGAGGAATGTTATTAAGGTAGAAAACACCAACTTTGATTTTTTTTTTCATTTACAGTTTTTAGCTGCGAAACTATACCTTGTTTATGTGTCCTACAGGTTCTGTGCATTACGTGAGTGAGAAAGGAAAGACAAGACATGTATTGTCCACAGACAGTCTCGTCCAAAAGCTTCTGCTCATGGAGGAAAGAGACGTTTTAGTTGTAATAACAGAGAACCTGCAGTTATCCTTGCATGCAATTACTCCTGAGGGAGAGGCAGAAGAGCTCATGAAGGTAAGAGTCAGACTACAGGGTGAAGTTGCAATGTTTAATCTTTATAAGAATTTGTTAGTATTTTTTGATTATTGCTTGTTTGCTTAAAAATAAATCAACTCTCATTTTTGTTTCTTACATAATACCTTGATGAGCAAATATGTGCTCATTTAGAAGTGGAATAGTGATGTGTTATTGAACTTGGAAAGATGGTTTTCGTCTTGCCTTCCTGTTTTTTCTTAGTTTCTTCCATGTGACTTTCTGTTAATCTTCTTACACTTCATTTACTTTGTCTTAGTGAATTAGAGAAAAACTGAAAATTCCAGTATAATCAAATATTTGTTAAAATGTTTTGTGGATAAATAGTTGATAATATGCGTCCTCAGTTTTTTTATCAGTTGCTCAGAGCTGTGTTGTCTTTCAGATTAGTAGGAACAGTACCTCCTCGCGGGGATATTGTCTTTGTCTGCAAATCTGAAGGATGGTTTAGCTCTCATATTGTGAAAGTGTTCCTCACAGCTGAAGAGGCTAGGAAGCTTTTAATACGTAACAACCCACAAGTCACAGAATTGCAAATAGTAACATAGTGACCCAAAAATTATTGTACGGAGACAAAAGCCAAACTGACCTTATCCAGGACTTACAATCACCTTGGCTCAAATAAAATACTTCACTGCTGGGGGGAAGGAACCCAAACCTTCACTTTCCTAAGATTTTTTTTCCGCTTTGTCTCTAAGATTGAAAAAGACTGGGCACTTGTATGTTACAGGAGTGTCCACTTAATTTTGACTATGAGTAAGATTTGGTATTTCACATTTTAAACCAACCTTTATCAAGTTCAAAGAGAAGATCTGGTACAAGAGAAAAAACTGCTCCTTACCTACTTAATTAACCCACTGCAAGGTTTCTTTTATTAAATGTATACATCTTATACTTGATGCATTTAGTGGTGATGACTGCCCGAGAGAAACTATTGGTCTGTCCCAACTGACAGAAAAGTCTAGTTACTCTTATTTTTTAACTTTTTAGCCTAACTAGGCAATTCAGATGCTTACTGTCTTGTGGTGTGTTCCTCTTACCTCTGTAAATTTATTTATTTACTTAATTACTTATTTACTTAACAGGTGAAGTTGAGTGGGAAGATAAGTCGTTCTGCAGACATCATTTTGATAGACCATAGCCTTGTTGTTACAGCCCTAGGTGAGACGGTCATCAGGTAAGAATCCTGGTTTCAGGCTGTTCTGGCTGCCCGTGAGAAATGCCAGCTAAAAGGTTTATGGTCTGCAATGCACTGAATATTTAACTGAACTGTTGTGGGGTTTTTTTAATCAATAATGAAAAAAACAGTTTTTTCTAATTTTGTTTCTCAAAATAAATAAATTAAATGAAAAATCTGTTTCCTTGAGGACAAAACCTAATTCTATATATCTTTAGTTATTTTACTTTGTCAGGCAGCACTACACAAATCTCGAGTGCTGTTACTGATTTATTCTGAAATTGTATCCATTTGGGGTCTTTGTGTGAATAAGCCACTTTGCTGTTCTTTCCATTGTCATTGCCTGATTCTTAGGACAGTCATAGCATCAGCAACAGGAAAAACAAGTGCTTGCTTTTCAGGATGTTTCTTTGTTACTGTAATAAGACAAGTGTTTTCGTGGTTACTTCTATCCCTAATTCTTTAAACGAAGTATGTTACTTTGCCATGCTGCTATATTACCATGCTCTCTAGTTTTTGTCTTTTTGCATCTTTTTAAAAGTGTGAAATCTTTTTTTTCCTGTCTTTACTGAGACTTGTTCTACATGTTTCCTCTTACTTTTTGGGGTGTTGAGGGTATTCTATTAACATCAGTAGTTTGCTTTCTTGAGCCTCTAGCTGCTGCTATCAGACAAAATCACCTGTTAATTTTGTGAGAATGTGATAAAGACCAAGTATCAAAAATTAATGTTTGACAGTGTTTAGTTCTAGAAAATAAATCTGGGATCCAAAGGACTACTGGTTAATCAAGGAATATTCTTAAAACAAAGGAGGAAGCGTAAGTAGGGAGGAGGAAGGTTACAACTAGACTTAACTTCTTTTTTTCTTAAAGCTGGGTTTGCTTTCGACTCCTTTCTTCGTAGGAGAATATCACAAAATGTGCTGCAGATTAAAAAGTCAAAGGAAAAGGAAGGAGATTAAGAAATTCACATTCCAGAGGCAGCTGCTGGCAATTTAATTTTAAAAACTGAATTATCTGGGCATTATGGAACTAGCAAATTAATGCCATGTACAGCATCCTATTGACTGTGCTTAGCAAGACACCTGGAAGGAAAAGCATTGTTAACAGTCTTGTTTTGTGTACTGTAGGTTCTGGGATTTGGACCGAGATGAGAACTATGTGCTCTCCCCAGATGTGCAATTTGGCTTTGAGGGAGGAGAATGTATTAACTGTGTTTCTTACTGCAGTGCTAAAGGTGAGAAATAACATGGCTGGATCCTAAACCCTGTCAAACCTCAGCCTGCCATGCCCTGTAGTTGGTCACTGTGTTTTGTTACCGAGGGTTTCAGGAACAGCATGTGATGTAGAAGCATTTTAGTTCAGATCAGGAATGTGCTTTTGAAGGAACAGTGAGATCATTTGATACTCACCAGACTTTGTCTCAGTGTGGAGTTGTCTCCCAGCACACAAGCTGTACTCCCGTTGACACTGAAGTGGTACAGGTACTCCTGGAGTACACCTAAAGCACTCCAGCGTGTTGCAGGCATTCAGCCTACGAGCCCGCGCTGGAGCTAACGCAAAGTAGGGCTCACCAAGCATGTATGGTGTGGATGTCAGGTCCTTAAAACTGATGGTTTTTGTAGAACTATTGTTATGCATCGCTTTGTTTGCCAGTGTAGGCATGGCTAGAGTCTGCACGAATGGTTTTCAATGGCGACTTGCCCATAGTGACTACAAAACCAGCTATTCAAAAATAAATGGTTAAAATGAAATAATTGTCCAATACCTTTAAAAGTAACTTCATCCGATAGCTTAGAAAGTGGGCCTTGCCACATGAAAATTCTCCCATTGTTTCTCTAGAAAATTTCTCTGGTTCAGGACCAGGATGCTGGTTTGTGGGAAGGCAAAGAAATGGATGCCGCTAGAAGGCGGCTTCTCAGTACCTTAGGACCAGAGCTGGGCTGCCTGCTACTTTGTGTAATGTGGGTTTGTTTTTCTGAAGTTTAAGATACGAAATGCCTAAAAGCTTTGTGAATGGCAGGTCTCTTGGCGGCTGGTACTAACAAAGGGAGAATAGCTATGTGGAGGAAAGCAGCAGGATCTGATCAGAGCCTACGGGCTTTGGAGGGCAAGGAGAAGTGGAAGCTCCAGCCACCTACTGAACTTGAAGGAAATGTCACTCAGATAAAGGTAAGACAGGAAAGATTCTTCGTGCATGTTAGTAGGACTTCACAAACATGAGATGAATAGGTCATCTTTGTGAAACATGAATACGGTCGCTATCATACAGATACGTGCACCAGCAGAGACTGCTTCTTTTTCAGAAAAAGAAGGAAACACCATTAGGAGCAAATAACTTAAAATTGAAATGGGCAGAAATATTACCTGATTGTAACTATTCTGTTACAGGCAGGGTTGAAATGCTCAGCAAGATAACACTCTGAAATGCAAATACATCTCCGTGGGAGAATTAGCAGTCATGGCATCCTGAAATCCAAGCCTGTCTCAATTATGTCTTATTGACAAACCCTTTGTTTTCAGCACCCTGAGATTATATTACGGAAAAGATAGGTTGTCAGAAATGTCAAATTTATGTACATTTATTAAAACAGCAAGTAAGAATATCTGACTAAATGCGTGATTTTATTTTTAGATAATTTTCTTCTTTTTAGTCACTTTCTCAGTGTAAAGTTTGCTCTTACTGGTGGTTACAAAAATGAAGAGATGTATTTACAACTAAATATTCTTCAGTGAAAAGGTGTGCCATCTAGAAGGGATTGCTGTATTTTTACACACAAAATTATGTTTTCAGCTGCTTTATTGTCAGAAAATGTTTCTTGTTTGCTGGGTAATATTTTTGTGTGTGACTAGATGTGGATGATAAATTTTCTCTTACAAATTCACAAAACCAATGCTTTAAAACATTTCTACTGCTATTTAACATATTTTAAATGCTGATGGTTATGACAATGCATAGCATTATAATGTTTCTTTTTTAACCCATTGTCTGTTCAGTGTCAGGGTGCAGCATTTTTATTTATTTGAAACATTTTCATTTGTCACAGTAAGCTTAAACCCTGTCATTCTGTACTTACTAGCATTTTGATATATGCTAGAGAGAAACGCTGAGTGCTGCAACTGTAAATTTAACAAGTTTTACATTAAGATTAAAGAGTTAGCGCTTTTGACCACTGCTGTTCCGCTAAAAGGCAAAGTGAAGCTCGTGCTTGTAGGTTTTCCAGCTTTATTTTTGCTTATTTGTTACACCCTATTGTTAAATTATTCCATTTTTTTTTGAGTTTCTGTTATAACTTAGATTATTCTGTTGCTGTGCTTAATATGTGTGAACAATGCCCATTATTTTTCAGAAGGAATGAAAATCAAGTATATCTGGTGCCTTTCAAGAGAAAGTAAAATTATTTAATTAAATTTATTTTTTCTTTTATTCTGTTTTCACATACGAATGGAAAGTATTTAAAAAGTAATGGCGTTTGCTTGCTCTTGGTTGGGGTGTAGCGAGGGTCTGTGTCAGAGTCCTACTTACAAAGTTAAAACAAAAGTACTATTAAGAGTGGAGAACCGAAATCTTTTGTTAAGATGCTTCAGTAACAAAAGATCCAGGATGTAGGAAACAGCGTGTGCCGTTATATATCATACATCTGGTAATGGGCCGAGGGAAAGGAAGAGATATAGGTGTTTATGTCAGCTTGACCATGCGAGCATTTTCCAGATAACAGGCTATGGAGTGCTGTCCAGAAATAGCACCCTGTTCCTCATGTTTGTTAACATAAACAAAAGCATTGCCAAACAATTGTCAACAATCACAGAGTTTTTATCTCATGGTATAAAGCTGTCTTTAATTATGGAAACTCTAGATTATTTTTTATTTTAATCCCTGCATTCCAAAACATTTTGTAAAAGATTTTAGAAATTGTTACATGTGGAATTCTTTGGTAATTCCTATTAAAGCCTTTTCCTATATTATTACAAAAAACTTGGAATACAAACTCTTATCCCGTGGTGATGTCAAAGGGCAGCAATAACTTCATTTGACTCCTTGCCAACCTGATAGGGTGGCTTCAAAAGAGGGGTGGCTGGGAAACGCACTCTCGCTCATCTGTTGGCAGCACGGTGTCTAGTTAATTGTAACTAAGCGCCATTGAAAGGAAACCCCAAGCAAACTATGCAAAATAGCTTCATTTCTTAGATCATGCTCTTGAATAAAATTAAATTATTTCCAAACACAACTATTTAAATGAGTGTTGTTGGAAAGGTATAGCCACAGAAATATCAGTATGTTGGGACAGAGAGTTTTCGGACTTCAAAGGGATTTTCTGCAGCTCCAAGAAACTTTATAATTTGTCTAGCCCGTTTAAGTATGTCTGTATGAATGGTCTCTGGTAGATTAAAAAACAACCCCAAACCCTCTGGCCCAGCCCTTGAGGGAGCTCCTATGCTGAAGCTGTGCGGTGAACTATGGACTGTGCTTATCAAGGAGCATTACTGGTGGTGTGTAGCACCCCTGCACCCCCAGACGTAGTTACAGCTTCCAGACTGGAGTTTGGATGACTTCTGGCTAACGTGGCATGTGCAGAGAGTTCACGTGTAGTTGGCTGGTTGCCACAGTGCTTTCTGACAAGAATCATGCTTTGGTAGGAATAAAGATAAATAATGTCAGACACGCTTGTTTAACTGCGAATATAGAAAGAAAGAATGAAAATAGGAGCATTACTTTCTCTTTAATAATAGAATTCATCAGCTGTATGTTAGAAACTGTGTCTTTGCAAGCCATCTCGGAAACAACTTACCTTTCTCCCACTGAATCTTGTAAGGTATTTTCAGGTTTAGAATTGCTCTGTAGGTGCTATTTTTCAATCTTGAAAGGAGGGAAAGGCAACCTGCAGAGAACTCATTGAAAAAGAGTTAGCTGGAACATGAAGATTCTTCCAGGAGATGCGAGTTGGAAGCCACCATGCTACTAGAAAGCTATGACCTAGTTGCTGTTACTGAAACTTGGTGGGACAAATCCCATGACTGGAGTGTGCCTATTGATGGCTACAGGCTGTTCAGAAGGGACAGGTGAGGAAGGAGGGGTGGAGGGATTGCCCTCTACATCAAGAAATTGATAGATTATGAAGACTCTGAAGAATAGCCACAAGCAGGTTAAAAGCTTCTGGGTAAGAATTAGAGACCAAGAGACCAACTTGCATGCAACTTGCTTTTACAGATCGCAGCATTACTGCGCCCTTTAAACATGTGATGCTGTCATGCAGTAGTAAATGTGAGGTGGTGCAATAATATCTTAAGGAAGAAAAGTGGGTTTAATTTAAAAAACAGCTCCTCCTTTAGACTAAGGGAGCCTGAGTGGCTGGGTAACAAGCATAATAGTTTTAATCTGTAATAATTCCTTGTCATTGACTATAGCTGTATTTAGATAGTAGGACTTTATATGTGTATAAAAATGTTTATTCTATCCTACCCCTTGTCATCTATCTTGGGACATTGCTGTGACTGTTCAAGACCTTAACTGAAATTACGAAATTGTGTTGTGCCTTTTTTTTTCCTGTTGTGTGCAGTGGGGCTCCCGAAAAAACCTGCTGGCAGTGAACAACATCAGTTCTGTGCTGATCCTCAGTGAGCAGGCCATGTCATCTCATTTTCATCAGCAAGTGGCCATTGTACAGGTGTCTCCCAACCTGTTTAATGTGACCTTCTTCAGTACAGGAACCACACACAGTCTTCGTGTTGATATGAATGTTAATGGAGTCTTCGCTACTAAGGTTAATTGGGGCTTTTCATTTATTTGCTTGATTGTTTGCCTACTTAGGTGTATGGAGGCCAAACTTTCTAAGTCTTTAATATAACCCTTCTTTGATATTCAATTCATTGTGTAATGGAAGTATTGTTATGATAGTAGCAATGATGCTGTGGTGGAGCTGATATTCAGATAGCACAGTGACTCATTAATTCTCTGGGTGCTGATCAGAGAACTTCTGGGTTACCAAAAGCCTTCTAACTCTATATACAGAGGAACTAGTGAATGGTGGCTATTGTGTGGAAGGTCTTGCGGTGTTATTGCTTGAATTCCTGTATGATTTCAAAAGAAACTGAATGTATACTTTTGCTGTTTTGGTTGCTTTAGGATGCTGCCGTATTCTGGAATGGGAAGCAAGTTAGTGTCTTTGAGTGCTCAGGAGATACCTTCAGAAGTGCAGGTAGGATTTAGAACACTGATCAGAGTTGTAGTGGTTCTCGTCCTCCAAAGGTATATGTTCTCTTCACTCATGGTAGCTGATGGACTGTAGTCATAACTTCAAAGTGAAAAATATTATTAACACTAACTAGACTTCATATTCCCATTTTGCAAAATAGATTAGGGTATAAAAGTCATGAACAAAACCAGAACTCAAATGCCAGCTCTTACATCTGTGCTTTATTCACTAAATGTGCTGGGATATAACGTGGGGGTTAACATCACAGCATGTTGTTATTCCTGTATGCGAGTAGCAGGGCGACAACGGAGGTAAAACCAAAGGTGATGTGTGTCTGTAGGCATAAAATTAAAAGATATATCCTCTTAACCTCTGTTCAGCTATAACCCAATCCTGGAAGTACCTAAGGACCAAATGTGCTTAATTCATACAGTTCCGAAGGCATTCATGTGTGTGGCTGACCTTGTCAAAGCCAAGCACCTTGTTGCTGTTTCCCACAGATCAGACGTGTACCTGACCATGACACCTAGACTTGAAAGGTATCCTTGGAGCTAGGATATCATATAGGGCCTTCCACAAAATTTGATATGAAGATAACGCTGCCTCTTTTTATCTTTTAAGTAAATCATTCCAACAGCTGATCAATAACAGGTGGTTTTTTTTTTCCTACTTTGTAGCCATAGCTCCTGTTGCCTTCTACACATAGGCCATGATGATGGCTGTTGAAGGCTTTTCTGTTTTGCCAGGGAGCAAGTTTAATCAGGTTTACATAGTACTTACATAGGAACTGGGAAGGAGTGAGTTTTAGTCCCAGCTGTCAGGAAAAACTGTTCCATAAATTGCTGTACGTACAGCTAAGTCAAGTAAATTAGTTTTTTCTATGATTAATTCTCCCTAAATATTTCTGCCTTGAAACAGGTTATGCAGAATTCCATCAATCCCATTGAAAGTCTTGACAGTTTAGGTGTTGTCTTTTAAGAACCATCAAATGTTTTCTGAGAAGTGGCTTATCTTGTCTATATTCACTCATTTATTTTATAACTTTCCCATGCTGAATCAGTGTGCTATTACCACCAGTCTGCAACACTGATGAAAGGATTGAAGAGCCACTCTTCTTTTCTGGCAGAGATGCCTTTACCACTCTTCAGTTGTAGTTCAGTGAAGGAAGGAGTGAATTCTCTTAATGGAACCTCACATTGCACAAGTCTTTCTTTCTTTCACTCCCCATATCAACTCTTTCCCCTGCCTCTCCCACTTGTTTCCATGGGCAGAGTGTACAAAGCACCTGTTCTCGGTAGGAGTCCCAGCTTTTGGCTGTAGTGCCAGAATGGAAGAAGGCTGCAACACCAAGGAGAGTGGGAATCAGTAGAGACTGATGGATTGAAAAATGGATTTGGTGCAAGATAGTGGAATTTGAATGCTTTAAGTCAAAATTCTTTTTTTTTTTTTTTTTTTTCTTTCCTCCCTTCCTTTTAAAAATCTGTTTATTGTAGTGATGGCTTTATTGTGATTGTTCCAGGCTCCTTTCTTTGTGACTCTCCAGTTCTGTCCGTGCATGGAGAAAACCTGTACACAGTTGAGCCGTATCGAGTCCAGGTCCGCACTTGGCAGGTAAGGGCTGATGAAAGCATGAAGCAACAAATAGACCTTATTGTTTTCAAGGATTGGTGTTACAGCTTAAAAGTTAAGTGGATGTTCTGTGAATCCATTAACTCTACCTTTGTCATTAAAAAATTGAGTGTTTCAGCAGAAAGATCTTTGACATTTTGTGTTCTTTAAAATCTCTGCACTTTAAATGCTACTGCACCGTAACTAACAAGTATTTGTAAAAGAAAACAGAATTCTGTAAGGGGCAGACTTTAAGATGATCAAAACTGCATGCAAGTTGAATATGTGTGTGTATATTACTGACAGGAAAATGAATGTGCTGAATATTCTTATAAGATAAATAACAACCCCTATAATAAGGTAATAGAGATAAATATAAAATAAATAATAAGGTAAAAATAACCCCTGCACATTCTGTGTGTTCCTGCAAAATCTTTTGCTTAACCTTTGCAGCCTCTGCTAGTCAGTGAGAACCAAAAAGAGAAATCTAATTGTCAGAGTTCTGACACACAATTTTATTTAAAAAATAAGTAATGTATGCAAGGATGGGTGGGATTTATCACAATAAGGGCTGATTTAATTCATATATTTATTTTTGCAGCTGTATACTAAAGTACCTTCAGGGACCTGTATTTCTGTATCCCTCTTAGTTGGAAAAAGTTGTATCACTGAAGAGGAAATTGTTGCAGAAGGATACCTCTAAATTTTTTCTTTTTTGGAGGCTATACATCCAGTTTTCAACAGATTGCATTTGTAGAGACTCTGTGTGTGTGTGTGTGGATTGTTTCTCCCGTTTTGCTGGTAGTGATTTGTCTAACACAAAGTTCAGCAGATCGTTAACTTGGTGACAAAATAAGTCCCTTCTAGTTAGACTCTGAACACACGAACCTGGTGTTAAATGTTTCTTCTCAGGGCACAGTTAAACAGCTGCTGGTGTTCTCGGAAGCGGAAGGGAATCCATGCCTCCTGGATGTGTGTGGAAATTTCCTGGCTGTGGGAACTGACTTGGCTCACTTTAAAATCTTTGATCTCTCTCGCAGGTATTAATAAGCCTTTAAAAAACTGTTTCTAACAGCATGTGGGTTTTTTTGGGGGGGGGATATCTTTAGTTGGCTTTGATCTGATGAAAAGTGATAGCTGCTTTGAATCTTGAGACTACATGTAGCCTGTGTGAACTCATGGCCTATCCCTAAAGCAAGGGAAGAGCTATAGAATTATTAGACAAATTGTGGGATGAGTGACAACTACAATAATAATTTTTAAAAGAGGGTATTGTGAGGGGTATTTGTGTGTATTTGAAAGCGGGTGGAGAATTTATGGAGGATCAAGACAAGGATGTTTGTCTTGAACACATGTTTCTGCTGATAACTTGACTGAGACCTTAATCTCAGAAGGGTTGAAATAGAGGAAAAAAAAAAATGCTCTCTCGTATCTCCTCATAAATCAACAAACTTGATTCAATGAATCCAGGAGGAAGTGAACCTAGAATTGTGGACACTCTGTTCTTCCTCCTGTTCAGGTTAAGAGAGTTTACTTGACTTTGTTCAAACTTTACTCTGCATTCCCATGCTGACAAACAGCTGTGGCATGAAAAAGATGTGCCTGACATGACTTTCAGTTTGAAAATGTATCTGCTAATGACAAAAGTGATTTTTGAAAACCTGAAAAACCTCAGAAGTGAAATGGATTCTGTCCTTCCTTACATACTGTCACCAGCGCAATGCTAAAGTGTAGTTACCCACTTGGAAACTTGTTACCTGTGTTGAGATGGCACAAATTCCGCATGGGACACAATTTGAAGGCTGTTGGATTTGGGCAGGTTGTAACTAGCACAAATATTGGATTATGATATTTGATAGTGGAGAGATGCATGCTATATTAACTCCTGCATGCTATATTAACTTTTTGTGGCTGGTAGTGAAAATACCCTTTCTCCACTGATGACAGTATAGCGCTCTTTAATTTCAAAGCAAGCATAGTTGGGTTAAAATGAGTGAGAGGTCTAAACATGTAACCCAAGAATGTTATTTTTACAGAATCAAAGATTTATTTTTTTTATGGGATTGTGTTATTGGTCTGAATTACTGTTACTTCTTTCTGTCGAGTTCTTTTGATTCACAAGATTTGTCCTCTGTTGCTGAATATCACTGAGTTTGTATCTATATTGGCAGGAAGATCATTAAAGAGATAATTAAAAAAACGGGGTGTATTTTAAGTATGTGCATGATACAGTCTTTTGGAACTTGCGTACAGAGGGAAGGTGACTGGTAAGATGATATAAATACTGCCCCCCCGCAATGACATGTCTTCTGCTCCACAGTGTGTTTTCCATACACAGAACTTTCATGTGATGGGCTGTATTCAACATTCAATATTCAACCTATGTGGGAAAAACAGACCTCTAAATTCAAAACCCTGGTGGAATGTTCTTGCTGTATAGCCCCTTTCTGGGAATCCTGTAGGAGCATTGAAGTTTATTCTTGCTGATTCATTGAGGAAAGTGTCTCATTAACTTCTTCCTGAAAGAAAGGCAGGTTGCAGCAATTCTCTGGAGAGGAAGCTGGAGTCTGGGGCAGTGGTGTCATAAGGTAGAAATAGTTTGTTTTTAAAAGTCTTACCCATAATTTGAAACATGCTTTGACTGATGCGTATTGCCAGTTGCTTGCCACCATATGATTTAAGTTTGTTCCTTTCCACAGAGAGGCAAAAGTGCACTGCAGTAGCAAGAGTTTCTCTGAACTGTTTCCTGGCCTTGGAGGCATTGCGTCTGTCAAGTGCAATGCTAACGGCAATAAAGTCAGCATCCTTGTTAGCAAGGTGAGGCAAAGCTCTTCACTTCCTGCCTTAGGACCTGGCCGTCAGTTAATAGACTGGTGCAGTTCAAGAAGGTTACTGAAGACACAAGATTCACTTACCAGAAATAAACCTACATGTGGAGATATTCAAAGCCTGCCTGGACGCTGTCCTGTGCAACCTGCTCTGGGTGACCCTGCTTGAGCAGGGGGGTTGGACTGGATGATCTCCCGAGGTCCCGTCCAACCCCTGCCATACTGTGCAGCATATTGGGTCTTGACATGTCATGCCCAAGCATGTAACTAACCACTAAAATTAAGGTCTGTTGAGGTTTTGTACCTGTGGTGAGAAGAACAACCCAGAAAAGGAGACAGTATTTGAGTTACGAAAGCTACTTTGGAGCGTTTTGAGGAAATCAGAAGCTAGCTTGCTAGGATAGAAAAACGGCAAGAAATTTTCTGATATTTCTTCCAAGGAACGTTCTTGTGTGATTACCAGTAAACTAAACTGAGAGCGTGAATCAGATGAGATAAATGTACCATCTGAGCTTTACCTTTTTTTCTTTTTGATGGTATGCTTCAGCAGCTTTTGGTTTCCCTTCCTATAGGCAGATGGGAACATTGATTCCAAGATCTGTTTCTATGATGTTGAAATGGACAAAGCTACACTCTTTGATTTTAAGGCTGAGCGAGGGAACAGTAGAGAGCAGCTTTCTTCTGGACAAGGCATTGACAAGTAAGAAGCTTTTATTTCTAGAAGTATTAGTTGTGGATTTAAGGTAGGAATCTGCCCTATGAAGGCAAGCAGCACCTTTATACAGGCTTTCCTCTGTCTTTGTGGAAGAGCTTGTACAAATTTAATTATTTTATTTATAAAGAATTATTTAAAACTGGTGTGTTGTATGTCAATCAGCCTGCATTCCTGTCTCTTTCAATACATGAACTAGGGAGCATCAAATGAAGGTATCGGAACGCAAGCTCAAAATGAGCAGGAGGTGACAGTTCTTCAGATAAAATGCAGCTGAGCTAAGGAAGTCCTTGCTGAAGGGAGTTATAGGTGATGATGGAAGGGTTCATGGAGGTGTAGGACAAATTCATAGAAGAGACGTGCAGTGAGAGTTATTAGATATGTGGGAGCCATATCTGGCTAAGAGGTCTCTAAGAGGAGGATGACTGGGTGTTGGGGGGTGTATGTAGGCGTGTTATATCTGGCATCAGGATCCTGATCTCAAAATAAAGAAAAATATTGGAAAGCTACTCTTCCATGAAGTGTTTACAGGATAGGAACTGAAAAGAGACATGCTGAAGCGCCTTCTAGGAAAAAGTTAATTTTTAAGTCCAATACAGGATGTTTTTCTATGAAATGTCTATTTAGAACTGACAGCCTTGTTTTCCTGCAAGCCGTTCTGTGGCAAATACATTAGAAATTCTAGGAGCAAGGCAGTGAAGTGCAGTGAACTAGGAATTTTCATGGAAGTACAGTGGAATGTTAGGGTACAAATTCCTGTCTAGTTTTACAGTAGTATTTCTAACTGTATTTTTCTTAAGAACAGTGTTAGAATAGAAGGTGGCTTGCTTTTTTAGCAACTATCTGCTATAGATGTTACAAACGAAAAAGGACTTACTCTCCTTACGGGAGACAGAAGAAACTACCCAGCTTATCATGAACTAAGGACAGTACAAATTTGGGGCCTTAGCCTTGGTCAGTTATGCAAACAGTATAATAATGAGTAGTGAGAAAGTTGTTTTCAAGTGTAGTGTCTTGTATAGCCCAACAGAGGCCACCACAAACTAGTAATACTGTTTCCCTGACATTTAAGTGCTAGATGGTGTCGGGGTGAATAATCCATTTATCTGTGCTTCATTTTAGAGTATCTTGAAACTGGAATGGGTAAACTCACCAGAAAACAATAATCCTCTGCACTTCTTCCCCTTGTCTCCCTCCTCCTGAGCAGAATCTAAAAACTCCCAATTTGTTTACATAAATACTTTTTTCAGTTTGCAAGTAATTTATTTTGAATTTAGTGGCATGGATAGGACATTCTGTATTTCTGCATCCCTTGAATCTCTCCCTTAATTTGCCTTCCACCCCTATTCCAATCCTTCACACAAAGTCCACCCTTCAGTGGTGACAGCAAATGAGAAGTATTTTAATGATGTCTTTGGTTTCTCTCTGCTTTAAAATTTGACACCTGTTTATATTCTGGTTTTTTCAGAAGAATCCTAAGCCATTGCTGAAATAGTCTGATTATGTACGTCTAGAGTCTTAACATGGCCAGCTCTGAAGTAGGATTGAAATGCCCGAAGGAGGCAGTAAAATGTTTCCTATTTAAACTGCTGTCAGGGAGCGGCTTTCCTAAGGGTGCAGGGGTGGTCCTTGTGCTTAATGTGCTATTTCACAGTGCCTCAGAATTCTTCATACACGGTATAAAGTTCAAGCATAGTACTAAGGAAAGGGAATGGACTGTGGCATTATCTGATGTCCCCCAGCTGCAGGTCAGGTTCAGCTGCAACTCTGGAGAGTCCCTCAGCACTGAGAAGTTCAGCAGTTCAAAGCATCGATCACGCTGCACGCTTGGGTCTCTTTGCTGTACTCTCAGTAGAGAGAGATCTGTTGCCTGAGGATATAAACTAACTTCTGCTTTGTTCTTTTTTTGCCATCAGTTTAATCACAGTTGTCTAGTTGTGATCTCTTATGACCGCTACTTAGCTGGATTTGAATGTGAGGCATATGTACTAGAGACTCCCTCTGTACTGCTTATCTAAAATGCACATCACTGTACTCAAGCTGTCTTTAACTTGGATGGGCATTTCTAGCAGTGCTGGCAGTAAGCACCTCGAGGCAGAGCTGCAGTCCCCATGCTACAGTACCTACCCTGGTAGCAGTCACTAAGGTAGATCATTTGAAGGATGCTCAAGTATGTCTGTGGGACATGTCATCAGAGTGGAGGCAGATTTTGGGTGCCTATTTGTATTTGTGGTAGTACCAGCTTTTTTTCTACTGAAATACTTTATGTCCTATAGTCATGATTAATGTACACAGAGCAACCTAAAAGTGGCATTGCCATGTATGAGGTGTTAGGAGGCAGGCAGATGTATACGGTTGATGTCACAATGCAGAGGTACTGGTATAGCTAACTGATCATCATCTGAATTATTTCTTGGTTAGGTCCTTTATTTACATTCGTGCACTGAATGGGCTAGAATGATTTTGTCTCCCTTTCTACATTTTTTTCCTTGCCTTTTTGTAGGTCTGTTGTTGAATATCCAGAGTTGCACAGTCGCATCCCTGCTTGCCATTTCTGGGACCAGAGTGAGCCAAGACTTTTTGTATGTGAAGCGATTCTTGAAACAGGCCTACAATCCCCAGACCAGAAGAAAAAACAGACTGAGAGCACAGTATGGTCTTTTTGTGTGTTTGTTTTACCGTGCTTTACATGAAGTTCTCCCTGTTGATGTAACACTTTCTGAGTCATGCATGACTTTAGTTAAACCTCTTCCAATTAGAGATAGAAGGCTCTTTGTTTTGTTGGTTGAAACAACCTTAGAAAAATCATGGGAAGATAAATGTAGAAGAGAGGAATGGAATAGGGAAGTCTCAGAAGGCCTTGCTGGAGTCTTCTGGCAAAGAGAAGAACACTTCAACCTAATAGTCCTAATGTAAACAAGTAAAAATGTTTGGCTTCTACATAAAGTTGAAAAATAAAGAGATACAACAGGAGTGCAACTTACTTCTTGGCCCTTATTCAACAGCACTTTTGACTGTGTGCTTATCCTTTAAGAAATGAGAAGTCTGATTAACTCTAGCTGGAAATATTTTGACTGGTCAATATTTAAGCTATTACAGAAACTATTTTTAAATGGCTGGTATATTCCCTGGGAACTCAAAACAGTTAGTGAGTTGCTGAAATTATTATAGAAATAGTATTTAAAAAAAAAAAAGATTGTTGAAAACAGTTGCAAGTTGTTCTTTGACTTGAGTCAGATCTGCCAGAGGACTTCTAGAGCAGCAGTCTGGCCAGGGAGCTTCCTTTTCTTATGGTTGTTGAAGTTGGTTCCTGAAAGGCAGAGGTGGAGGTCCCATTGCAGTAGGAACACAGTCTGTAATGTACAATGAGTTGTTGGCTACTTAGGATAGGGAGGAAGCATGCAGCTCTGCCCTCTCCAGCAGGTGTTTGTGTGAATGTATATGTCATATTATTTTCAAGAGAAGGTTCTGCCAAGTGAATATGGAAAATAAAAACAAAACGAAAGAAGGATATTGCAGCATAAAACCAAAACAATGCTTTGCTTCCTTTTCCAGATGGATGTTTGGATCATATCATTCTTCAGTACTGAAGAGCATGGCCTTTTGCTTCAGGACAGCTTTCCATTGCCCTCATCCTACCAGGTTCTTCTGGGCATAGAGGTGCCACATTATTACTTTGCAAAAAAGGTGAGGAAATCTTTCACAATTCCTTCCTTCCCCAGAAGTTTGGACTGTGTAGGGATCAAATTTAAGCAAATTGAATCTGGGTTAAGTAGAGCAACTCATGGTAGTTGCAGTATCACATGAAAAAATGAATAAAGATAATTCTAATGGGGGTGCACTTGGCAGTATTGTGGAAATTATACTGAATTGGCTTTTCATGGGTATTGCAAACTGGATGTGACGTAGAGCATAGGAGACACAGTAATTACCAGGGAAAACAACCGAAAAAGGGATGTGAAAAAAAATTCTTTCTACTTTATATAGTCACGGTGCCTATTGCAAGTAAGGGGGGGAGGAGGGGTGTCAACTTTACCTACGCCAGAAGAGGGGACATGTCCTGCTAGGTTCAGCAGAGGCAACCTTGGAACTGAGCTTAATCCCCACAGATTAAAAGGACCCAAGAGAGCAAGAATACTCATTTTGCACTATCACCAAGTGCCAATCTACAAATGCCAGGAATGCATGCTTTAACTTCTTAAACTGGAATAGGAATCCAAAATTGTTTGCATCTTAGGTAAATAATACTGTGCATACTGGAAGAAATGAAGCCTGTTACCTACAGATTGGTTTTCTGGTTAAGCTCTGACCTGAGTTTCTCAGTGCCTGTTAATGTGATTTGCATTGTTCCCTTCTTGCAGGGGGAGCTTAACAGAGTCTGTTAACATTCTACCAAGGCATTTATTTTTGTAAAATTTGCAGGAACTTATTACTTAGGAGACTTCTAATCCTCTAGATCTTCTGAATAAGATAGACCAATGTGATCGTGTAAATCTAATTTCATGTCGTTCAGGAGCAGTGTTAAACAGGGAAAATGTGTATCAATGTTTTTCTGCTTGATATATTTGGATTCAGAGCAGTGCTTTGCAATTTAGCCCCCCTCCAAGAGCTGACTGTTGTCACTCTTCCTGTCCAGATCTAGTTTTTAGAGTTGCACTCTGTTTTACTTTCCTTTTTCCCTTAATTTGAAAGGTCAAAAGCAATCTGCTGCATTTTCTAATCTTTTAATGCTTCCCACCATCGTGCCTCATGCTATTTTACTTTGATATTTATGCCTTTTTTTTTTTTTAAACTCTGTATGGATTACTGCTGCCGTTAGTTGTTTTTTCGGAGGGGTTGTGTCTATAAACCTGTAAGTATCTGCATTATTTTGCTCCTCTGCCTACATTCTCTGCTTTTTTCTCTTCTCTTTCCATTTTCTTCTGTCAGTAGATTACGGTGTCTTAGTGACTATATTACTTGTTATATAATAATTCATTTTGGGAGCGTGATTTAGTATATGAACAGTGTCTGCTTTAAATATTGCAAATCAAGCTGATGCAACGAGACTGTTTTGACCAGGTTTCATTCCAGGGCTTCTCCTTATTCATTATGTCTCTTCTGTCCTGGTTCCAGAAATTTCCAAATTGTAGTCAAACACATTTGCACTTTTGATTTCTGTATTTTGCTGTATCTAATACTTTCATTGTATAATAACGTAATACTATTTTTTATTGGCTTCTGTAAACCTTAATATTTAGTTATCTCATCTAACTCTACAATTGGGATAGAGCATATGTGAAATGTGGTGTCCTTCATGACTCACGTGATCTTCCACTGTATTTGCCTTGTGGAATTTTCCTTGTTACACCCTCGACAGATCAGTTGGTACTGATGATTGGCTTTATCTTTATCCTTTTTCTGAATAATGGTTACATTGCTTTGAGCTGCTTTTCAATGGCTGGTGAAAGTATCCAGAAGTGCCAGTTGTATGGGGAAGACTCTGAATTTCAGCTTTAGTATTCATAAGCTTCCCATGAAGGCAAGAATAAAAGAATTGGGTCTATGTAGTTAACTTTCAGAACAGACTCCTTTTTGAGAAGAGACTAACCTTAGAGAAATATTTATCTGAAATTTCCAGAAATCTGGGCACTTAAAGTAATAGTTGCTATTATATTCATAATAGTAACAATAATAATAATCTATAGAAAATACTAACAATTATGGCTATAATAATAGGAGGCCGCCTCTCCTGTGGTATTCTACCAGTCTCCAAACTATCGCTGACATACTGTGATAGTTCATTATGATATGCTAATCTCTTCTATGACATCCCATATTGTGGGGCATTTTCTAGGAAATTCTGAAACATTGCAACTATTGTCACTATTGATCATGGCCCTGCAGAAATAGAGAACTTCCACTGTAGTGGAAATAATGTAATTAATTACACGTGCAAAGGAGCGACTTCCAACCTACTTGACACCTAAATAATAATGTTCTCATTTTAGCTGGGAGAAGCTGAGAAAGGAGAAGCAGAGTCTGGCTCAGTAAGAGTCTCTCAGATGGTTGCGAGAAGACCCATGAGAGATTTCATTGGATTAGGAGACTGTGATAAAACTACTCAGGATGCAATTCTGAACTTCAGCTTCTATCTGACTGCTGGAGACATGGATGAGGCCTTCAAATCCATCAAGCTGATAAAAAGGTATCATAAGTATTTGTATTTCTTTCATTAGAAACTTGTATGAAGTCTTGATCCTCCTAAATTCTCCTTACATTTTTCCTCTCTCATCTCATTCTCCCTTTCATTTTTAACAAGATGAAATATCTTTATCCTACAGACATTTTAATGTATTCCCTGCTTATTCTTTGTCTACTAGACATTGCAAGCTCTGTGGATTATTTTTTACTAAATGGGAAAAAATGATTGATAACAAGCAACCTTATTCTGTGCCTGAATGGCAAAAATCTCACATTATCACTAGAAGAAAGTGAACATTCACAACTTTATTTATACATCTAAAATAATCACAGTAATACCGAGTATTACAAATTTATCGACCACATAGCTGATTTTTAAATTTAAATGTACATTATTATAATATGGATATTGCAATATTAGAAGAAATAATATAATGTCTTTTAAATATTCCAATACTTTATTTTTAAAAAACCCTGCAATTAATCATAGCATATTATTTCTAGAAAATATTTTCCAGAAAGTAATGCAGGCAAACGAATACAAATCTTAGTTGGTTTTTACAAACCTACTGCTAGAAGAAACTCTTTGTCAGCTTTACGGTATTCTACCCTGATAGTCTAGAACAAGGCAGCTGTTCTAGAGCACCAGTCTCTGCAGAGCGTTGCTCACTGTGAACGTGGTGCAGAGCAGCGGTTGGGGCAGAGTTTCTTATTACATCAGAACTGAGTGCAGAACAGAACTCAAGAGCCAGCTTGATGATCACATTTTAACAAAGTGTGGAACATTGTAGTGGGAATAATGACAAAGAAGAAAAGCAGCAGACTCAGCTGGGAGCAACACAACAGTCCTAAAGAATTTGTAACGTTCACAGCTCGTGGTCCTTCAAACCTATCAGTAACCCTGCTCAGAGTAGCATCGTTAGAGCTTTTAAAGGTCTGTCATTGCCTCTAGTTCCTGTATCCTAATTATTTCTGCATAATATTTTTTGATCTATTGTTGTTCTTCCTGAAAGCTATGTGCACATGACTTCTGTGAGCCCTTGTGCTTCTCAGGGTCAGGCTTATAAATGTTATGCCTAATTCCAAAGGCACTACTTACTGTCATTTCATTACCATATTAAGTCAGCAGGCAGGCCTTTCTTAAAATTGCGTGCTTAAGTCCTGTATATTTGTCTTTTTCTCCAATTTGGGTGCTTGAGTAGCAGTTACATTCTCCAACATTCACTGTGTTATGTGCCACTGAGCATTGCTGGGCAGAGCCGCGTGTCCTGACATAGCACCCTAATCTGAAAGTGTCACAGCAAATGTTAAAGCAAGCTGGGAAGAAAAGAAATTAATTTGGGCTGAAATATCTGTTCTTAATAATTGTTTCCAATAACTTAAGTTAATAGCATCTGTGATTGTTAGGGAGACCAGGTAACCTTCTTCTCTAGATATTTGCCCTCATGGTAACACTGAAGTGTATTTCTCAGTGACATGTATGGCCTCTTCTAGCTGCATACGCTTTTCATTGTTAATGGCATCTCTGTTTACATATAGGATAAACCCAAACCTTTGCCTCAGGATATGAAGAAGTGTCTGAAAAATGCAACTTCATTCTTCTGGGTTCCCTTACTTTACAGTTAGAATGGTTAGAGTTGCTTTTGCTTTTTACTGTCTGGGCTGTGCTGTGGCTGGGGAGCAGGGGTTGCAGCTAATGAGAAGCTCCTTGAAGAGGGGTGGATGGAAGAGCTAAAGATTCATGAAACTTAAACAACTGTTAATCATCACTAATTCTATAGTGAGTTTTGTGCCTTTTAACTGCAAAGCTATTGTCACTGGTCTCCTATAGTTTTTTACATTATTATTAGGGAGCAGGATAACTTTATGCAGACAGAGAAAATGTGTTTGGTTGCCTTTTTTCTATATTCTCATTGCATATGCTCTGTCTGCTACAGCTGACCCTGCTGACAGGTAGCTGTGATGCTCTGTCAGGATTCTGACAATCCAACATTCTGTGCTGTACAGCAGAGCAAGAGGGCAATATAATATATATAAAATTGTGTTTTATACATATGTATATAGATGGAGCCCATCCAAATAATAATTGAGGGCCTCTGCCCACAAGAATGAGCTTTGTGATGTCTTTCAACCCTTAGTTTTTAAATTATAGCATATATTTATAGAAGACAGCTCCACGCAGATCTCCGTAGAGATTTTCCCCCTTTCAAGTCCGCTCTTTCAGCACGGTGACTCAACATAGTCGTTTTCCAGGCCACGGCGAAAGCGAGCGGTCAGTGTACGGCTGATGACAATGACCCGTGGCGCCATGCAGTCCTCACGCCTGTGAAGGATGTTCCATATGAGAATGGCAGCTGCCAGAGTGGCCAAAAGACAGGCTCCAATGTTCAGATAGCAAGACCAGGAGAGGTTGGTGTATGGTCCGATGCGGTAGAAAGTCACCAATCCGATAACCAGAACAAAACCTGCAAGGAGAATGTGAGAATTATTTTTAATGTGTTACTCTTTCAAATTTCTGTAGTGGCAAGATGCCATAGCCAAACAATCATGAGTCTGTAAAGCCTTTCCATCCCTGTTAAGATGTGCCGTATCTGTTCTTGAAGACCTACTTGGGCATGATGATGTATGCAAAGTCTGAGTGCCTGGAATGGAGTCTCGATGGTAGGTTTAAATCTGTTTGCTCCGATTTAAATTTCTTACTCCCACTTAGCTGTATTTCACGTTGTGTTTATCCCCATCCTCTTGTCTCACTTATGCAGATGTCCTCTTTCCTATTCATGCTAAATATCTTATGGAAATAATAAAAAAAGTACAGAAACTTCAAAAAAAGGGAAGGTGAAATAAATGGGACTTCATGGTCCTACTTTTTCTATGCTGAAAAAAGTGTTATGAGGCAGGAGTAATATCATGCTTCCAGAAGCTACCAAAGGCAAGGCTTTCATTCCTTTCCTAACCTTTAAGCACAACAGTAAGCTCCCTGAAGAGAAGGCAATATTAGAGTAATAACACTGCACTTGTCTAACATTGCCATACAGATATCAATGTCATTTGCAAAAAAAAAAAAAAAAAAAAAACAACAAAAGAAACATTTTTCCACATTTTTTTGGTACATACCACTGATAAATAGTAATGTTATTTCAGAGCTGAGGTGGGGTGACTTTTCTACTCATGCAGGAGGTCCACATTAGAACAAGGGGCAGAATCTGTATCCTTTGACTCCTACTTTTTTTGTTACTTTTTTGTCCTTTCCCTGAAGAATGCATCGATTGGCATGCAATTACTCTTCTGCCCTCTGTTTATTGTATTAGTCTCTCTTCCTGTCCTTACTCTCAAATAAAAGTGCTTTTCAGCTTTTTAAGAGGAGTAATTGATATATGTGATAGATTGAAACAAACATACAGAGAGGCAAATATGCCTCATTAACAAAAAAAAGGTTTTCTTTGTTCTCCTACACATTTCCTTAACCACCACTGTAACACCAGAAATACCATTGACCAAAGGCCCCTCCGTGAAGGAAAACCAGGATGAACAAAGGCCCATAAACAGCCAGAGGATTTCTAGATACTGCCTTCCAAAGTTCATGGGCAAGGACAGTCGAGAGCAAGTGAGCCCCGGTGGCTGCATGCTGTTTTCTCAGTTAGCCAAGCTGCTTGCAAACACTGGTCCCACAGATGCGTGGCAGTGCCCTAAGATGCTGTGACACCTGGCGCTGGTCCTTGATTTTCCATGAAAGAGCACATCCTGAGTAGGCATTGGATCAAATTTCTTTCTAAAAAGAGTACTAGTAATGCAGTGAAGATGGAAAAGACACAGATTATGGGCAGGTAAAAAAATAGAGCAGGGAAATGAAATACAAATAGGAAAAAACATCAATCACAACTAAAGTAGGCATGGCCCTTATGCTATCCTGCGTCTCAGCAGTGTGAAGGCTGAATCCCCCTAGACTGCTATAAAAATAGCAATGCATGAGTATTAATTCAGGAGAAGTCTGGCACCTCAGCACTCTCGTGTCTACTTAGAAAGTGGTTTGTAACTCAGTTGCTCGCTACGCCTTCTCCTGCAGTAGCGCTGTCCCACCGATGGCATGTACCAGAAAGGGCTTTGAAGCGAGGCGTCTCTTCCTAAGGATATTTGAGGAGGAAATAGGTTCTTACAGGAGGAGTAGCTCTTTCCTGCTCTTCTGCCACTCTGTGCTAGCCTTTGCTCTGAAAAAAGTCCAACTCGCCCTGGATGGCTGTCGAGTCAGTTGTCGGGACAGCAATTAATAACTCCTTGATTGTGTCAGTAAGTCTAGTAGTTATTTAAGGGTTCAGCTTAGTTATAAATGAACAACTCATTTTCATCTGGGAAAAGTGTGGCCACACGGAGCACAATGATTTAATTGAGTTGCAAAGTCACTGATTTGTCCAATAGTTGTTCACTAGCACTCCCAAGCTGAGCCTGCAGACTTAGGAGGCCATTTTAATGTTAGCCAAGTTGGAGGTGGAATCCCAATACATAGGTGGCCATCTAGCATAATTTCAAGGTATAGAGGTTTGAAAGTTGCTTCTGGACTCCTGTTCAAAAAATACTGAGTTATGGTTGAGGTAGAAAAATTGTGAAGTTGTGCTTCTGACAGATTAAGCTTAAATCTTTTTTTTTTTTTTTTCCCCCCCCAGTAATCACTGTTAGATGACACACCTTATATCAGATTATGCATGCTTTTTAAAATCCTGGTCTCTTGAAACCAGGCAGGCATTATCTACATCTTTGGATGGACTGTTGAAGGCAAATCATCTGTCTCTGAAGGAGTTAATTTTTCTGCATGTCCGTGCGCTTAGCTTATCACCACGTGAAAGTGGAAATGTTCTCTCCCTGTGCGTTCAAAACCCTCACTGAAGTTTGCAAATGTTTTTTCAGCATTCACAGACCACTACTTTTGTCCCCAAAGCCACAGTTAATTGTGCTCTTCCTTTTCTGTGATGTTTCCTTGAATTGCTTTTGAATTCTCATGACTTTGCTGTTTGGTGTTATCTGGGTCCTATATGACTTTCATCTATTTCTCTATTGTTAGCAGGAACAGCACACAAGACGATTGCAGCAGAGCTAGGAAACCAAATAGTTTTCCCTCACTGGCAGTGTCATTCTGAGTTCAGCTTGTCCTGAGGCACATGGTAGAGAAGAGAGGGGCAGATCAGATCCTATATTGTGGAATACATCAGGTTTTTTTTAAACTCTCCTCTGAGATGACTCGGTTCCCCATTAGTGGAACCAAGACACTAAAAATTCTGTTCTCCTGAGTTTTGTTTTGTATCTCAGGCCTTTGGGAGCAGAGCGTGCCAGCTGTAAGGTGTTTATAGAGAATGTGTATTTCTACAGTTACATTTGAGGTCTTGCAGTCTCACGATACAGATAAACACTGATAGTGCTTTGCTCTTCCACAGTTTGCAGTCTGCTTTTCAAAGGATGATAGATATCAATTTTCTCATGAACATAGGAAATGGAGAGAAAGGGAGATTGCTTGCACCTCCTGCGACCGAGTTGTGGACCTGTTTCTTTTCCTTCTGGTTTAAAATTCGCAGGAAGGAGGGTACTGAGGTAGAAATCAAGAGACCCATCTTACTGATGAGTCTGGCACACGATAAAACGTTGTGTGGTCAGTTTTTCTTTTGGAGTTGTCCTTTCAGAACTCTTTTCCAGTTCACAAGGAATCCAAAAAGGATTAAATAAATTAAAAACATGTGTGAAGCAAATAATAAAACCTTAAGCAGGAAGAACTTTGAACCAAAGTTGTTTTTAACCAGTGACCTCTTACAGGTGCCTCTAAGGGACAGTTATAAATATTAGCAACTGTCCGCTTTATGCTTGTTTGAGTTTCTCTTGGCAGAGGGAGCTAGGTCAGGAACACCACTTGCACAGAGGAACCCTGATGCTGCATTGTGTCTTGCAGCTTAACTTCCAGTTACTGAGTTGTGACTGGTGCTTTCCCACTGTAGGTTTTCAGGTATTTACCATTAATCTCTAGTTTAGAGAAGTAACGGATGATTAGCACTTCCAGTTCCCGTGCTGAAAGCCAGGTCTGCATGGAGTAATCCCCCGGGCATGCGTTTTGCCTCATTCTTGGCTCACTTGGCCAAGGCAAGCAGTGGTGGGCTATACACAGTCCTTTATGGCACAGTAGAAGTAAATAAATGCTGTAGGAATATTTTTAATATTTAAACTATTTTCTAAACACCTGGCTTTTAATTAAATTACTTAGCTTTTTCTTTCTTGCTTATGTATCCCTTATGGCCAATTACTGCTCTAAATGGCTACACCTCTCCATGCTAGACCGGCCACCTTCATGAGCTCCCTTCTGTCTGATGGAGAAATTATCCACCAGGAAAAGCTTCCTTACAGGTCCCAAAATAAAACTATTTATGCTAGCAAGACTATTTCCCTTCACAGGCCCTTTGCCTGAGCCCTGATGGGGTGAGCAGCCAGTCGTGCAAGGGGCTTTCTCTCACTGTGTGCCAGTGCCTGAGCGGGGTGCGGGGGGACCGGGAGGTGACGCGTGTGACAGCTCCCCGGCTGGGCAGGCAGCAGGAGGCCGTCACTGCAGCTCCTGGGGCCTGCTTGGAATGCTTTGCTGCAGGCGGGACAGGAGCTGCCTTTAAGAAGAGAGAAGCACATGACAGGGGTGGGAGAGTTGGAAGCGTGCTAGTGTAGAGTTTCCACGATTAGTTTTACAGTTCTGCCACTGTAAGCAAGCTCCAGAATAAAAATGATGCTGCAAACATTATTTTCCAGCATTCTTATTTCATATTAGCCTGACCTGATACAGGATTTATAAATGTAGGAAATCAAGAGCAAAGGGCGAAGAAATCACATTGATCCAAAAAGACTGAGTTTGCATAGGATGATAAATGTCGATGAATGCTGCTTTCGTAAAAATGTTGTGTGAAAACCCCCAGAATTTTCTTGGAGAGATTTTGTTTGTAATAATTTAATCAAAATTAGACTCCTTGAAGTGAAGCGTTCCAATGTGCTGCTTATGTTTTCCTTGTCCTTAGAGTGGTCTTGTACACCAGCAAAGAATTAAGATGGAACATGTAGCAGCAAGTCTGTTCTCTACTTGACTGGGCAAATACATTCCGTTCACTTCTTTGTGCCAGCCTGGCCCTTCTCCCTCAGTAGCTCCTCTTTCTTAGGGAGAGTAGATTTTTTAATTTTGGGGGGTTTTTTATTCCTTTCTTATACGGATGTATCTGAGTGGTGGTGTCTTCCTAGATTGGATGAAACCTTGTGAATAATGATGTGTGTACCCCGTGGTTACAGACCCGAGCGTACAGATGCAATAATACTCAGTTTCTGTAAGGGGAAAGAATGGTACTGAAGTTTGACTAAGGTTTTATTTTTACCAACAGAGCTAAAGCACAGCTATTTTCATCGTACTGGTATCTCCTGTTCTGCTTACTGCCTTTACTGCACTGTGTTATTAGCATTAGGAAATCTTTGACAACAGTGTAATTTGTTGCCTTTGAATATTGTTAAATATTCAATTAGCGTATCACTTCTGTGAGGATTTAGTGTAGGAAAATGGTGCTGGAATTCTACAGATGGTTGCGTAATGTGGGTATAACACAGGTGTTAATATAAATATACCAATGCAGAATTTGGCTCTGTATTTGGAACAGTTAGAAGTACGCCTATAAATATTAACCTAGTATTAAGAATAGCTTCTGTCTCCATGACTAAAACTGACTGTGGTGACTTTCACTTTTTAGACAGATAGTTGTGACACTGAGCAACACTGTCTGAGTTTGGTTTCAGTATTCCAGTAAAATACCTGGAGGAAGACAGTTGGCTTCCCAGGCTATTTCCTGTAGGTAACTCCACTAAAAAACCCCTGAAAATTGCTCTACTTGCTATCAGTCGTCTCGATCTCTTAATTTACAATACAGTTTGAGGAGGCCTGCAGGTGGGAAATATTTCTTTAAATTTAGTTATGAAAATATTAAACATTTTCATCTGGTTTTCATTTCTGTTTTGTAGTAATGACAACTTTTAGATGCATGGCTGAATTTCCCTGAAGTAATTTCATTATGTACGTCAATCAAGCTCAGATTTTATTGTGTATTGTCTAAAGTCTGCACAGAGGCCACATCTTTACTAAAAACCCTGATGCGATTACTTAAAGTACTTTATTTTCCCATAGAGCTGCTGTTTATCTCTAGTTGTTTCCCATCCGTAGCAAAACAAGCCTGGATGGGGGAGCTTTTCCGCTGGGGAAGGAAACAGATAACAAATTCACTAGGAAGACTTTTGGTTGGGACAGTATTGACTGTGTGGGGGTGGGTTGGGAGAATGTTACTTTTTGAACTTACATTTCAGATCTGCATCCTGAATTTCCTGTTTGACTGTAGCTGGCTGCAAGCCAGCTACGGATTTTTAGCATTTTAAAAGAACTCTCAGTCACTCTTTTCCTTCTGTGATAGGGGTTTTTTATTCAGACACCCCTTGATTTGCATTCCTCCTTTCTATTAGTACATTGATAGAACAGTTAAAGAAAACCATATTACGTTTTTTCTGGGTCAGTAGAAAGTCTACATTGGGAGCTACAATCCTCCTCGTGGCAGCCTGTCCTATAGGGTGGCTTTTGCTGCCAGGAAGAGGGAGAAGGAGGAAAATGGAGCAGCCAGAGCCAGGCTGTGGTTCAGAATTCACAACCCACGCTTGTGCAGCAAAACTGCAAACAGGGAGAGCAAATTTTTCACCCCCCTTCTCTGTGTACCCTGTAACCATTAACGGAGAATGATTTAGCTGCAGTAGGTCATAAACCTGAATACGTTGTTTGTAGGAGCTCAGCTGTATTTATCCAAGTGAGATAGATTCCCACAGTGTGATTGCTATAGGACTTACATAAAGAATTAATCAATTAACACCTTTTCCTGTGTCAGCCTGGCACAAGAGAATTGTTGGAGTGCAAGGCAAAGCTGGAGCTTCCATCATACTTGTGTGCTCTTCATTGCGGCACCAGGCTGGGAGCTGTAGGAGTTTGCTTGCTTTGGTTTACAATGCCACAGAGGCTAGTGGCCTTTCAGTTGTATATTGTCGAGTACAATAAAAACTCCTTTCTGAGGGTTTTGTTAGAACGTAACATCTTTAGCATTAAACAAGTTACGAGTAGCAAAGCTTTTCAGGGGCAGTAAGACCCTCTTGTCCTTCACTTCACCACTGAATTGAAATGGCTTTCCACTTGTGGTGTTCTTGAGTTTGTCTTTGAGTTTGTCCCTCTTTGTCTTTAACCTGATGAGGTTGGGAGATTCAGTCAGCGTAAGGCAGTGACTTCTACCTTACGTTGGCTGGAAACCTTCAAAAGGAGGTGCAGAGCCCTGTTGAACGCGTTCAGGTTTACTGACAGTAAACTTGCTGTTCTTGGTTACCTTTTGGAGGTTTCCTTACAAGTTATGCCAGTCTTTGAAGTGAAGGTTGAAAAGCATTCTCTGTGAGTTAGACATAATTCCTGTTGGGCAGCTGTTTAAATAAGGATAAATGTTTGGGCTTTCATACTGAAAGCCAGCTGCAAATACTGCTTGGCACCTCGGATTCAGAGGCAGCTGGAGTCAGTGAAAACTCCGCTTTTCATAGCAGTAAGCTTCGTATCAGACACAGGTAAGAGCTCCTGTCGGCCTGAGGAAAAGCAATTTGTGCAGGGAGCAGCAGTCAATGACAAGTCATCCTCCTGGAAGTTTCAGTGGGCGTCTTCTGCTTCCTTTTCCCAAGTGCTCAGTTCATCTTCTGGTGCATCAAAGGGGAAGAGTGGCCTAACTGTGGATCTAGCTAGGCAGCTCAGTTTGAAACTGTTTTAGGAGACATATATATATTTTACATATATACAATATGCGTGCTCATAAGCAATAAAGTGAGTATTTGGGTTGAAGAACTTTTCATTTCACACCCTTCTCTCTGCATTACTGCATTATTTCTAATGCTGTGTCAGTCATAAAACATGTTCCTTACACTTGCACAGCCAAATGATATTTATCTGGTAATACATTTGTTACCATATTTCTAATCAGGATATGTGCCCTCGATATTGAGATGCTACAACAAATCACCTGCTATTTGTATCGGAATTTAGACATGAAGAATACAGGCAGATCTTCTCCCTGCTGCAGTGACACCCGTCAAAGAGTTCAACAGTTCAACACGCTTCCAGTTTGCTGGTTCCGTTGCTTATGTGAACTACTTCAGTCAAAATAAGTGAGATCAGCTTCCATGTTTTAAGATCCTTGCAAATGCCGTTCATTTTGCAAACATGTGAAAACAAAATCATTTTATTGTGAGGTTTGCAGTCCACATAAAGAACGCACAGGTTTGGCACTGAGGTGACATGAAATGAGAAATAATGAAAACATTTAGTGCAAATCAAGCAGTCAAGGTCTCTCTTTTTGTTATGACTTTTAGATTATTTACAGTGTCTCGTTTATTTGCTTCCTTTTCAGGAAGTATTAGGTTTACAGCTCCACAGATTTCATCTTAGAACAGATCTGGCTTGAGGGTGTTGTGAAGGAAAAAGGTGGAAGGAAGTAATACAGAAATCAGGATCGCGTTGCTATTGTGAATATCTTCAGCTATATTCTCCAATGTCTGCTTTCCTGGTCTGTTCTGCATTAAGATTTTCTGGGTATCAGCCAATCTAAATCTGTAGTACCCCGAAAGGAGAGAAGGTGAATGGTCTGATAATTGATTTAGGTTTAATAGCACAGAGATGAGAGTATGCGAGAACTCAGATTTCCTGTGATGCGTTAGGGGTCTGGAGTGAAATACACCGTCAGCAGAAAAACACAGTAGGAAAAGCTGGAATGCGATGTTTGAAATCCAAGAGAGAAAGGGGAGATTGTAGTTTATTTGGCTGTAAACGTCAAGCTAAGTAGGAACACAAAACTTCTTAATCTTCAGGATATTATGTATTAAAAGTAATTTAATGCTGAAAATGGATTGGCAAGAATATTAATCATTATGATTCAGGTTTATTCCGATCTTGGACTTTCAGAAACTAGGATGAGATCTAATGTAAGGGATATTTTATCCCAGATTTTCACCATTATGTTTCTAACATTTCACTCTAAAGTCTGATAATCACCACTGTACGAGATCGCAGACTCGGCTGGAGGCCCTCTTGGTCGGACCCAGTCTGGCGGGCCACTGCTTGTGGCAGTTCAGTGCTCTCTGAGGTGCCCTTCATTCCCTGTCCTGTTAGCATGGATTTCCCTCTCCAGCTGCTCTTCTCTCAGCTCTGTTATCCATCCTATATTCAGCACATGGAGTTTTTAACAGTTCCTTGGAAAAAACCAGAAATCCCAAAACCCTCTAGAGGGCCATTTCTGAGTGTTGACACACAATTCCACGTACAGCCCTGGTTCCATTTTCACCACATGCCTTTTCCAAAGCAAACAGCTCGCTTTCCTGTTAACTGGGAGGTGTGAGGTTGCCGAGCTTTGGAGCTGTGTGAATCCCGTCGCTGTCCCAGGAGCAATGCTGTTTCCTCTCTTCTTTCCTTCCTCTTTGCTTCCTGGGGCTTTATTTGCTGTCAGAGGTCCATCCTTTTTGAATGACCGTCAGATGCTCGTGCAGGTGGCAGAAGTGAAAAAGCAGTGGAGCCTGGAGTCACCGCAAGCTCTAGTGGGATCAGAGGTGGTTGATTGAGCTTGTGGTGGGGTTTGGGAGATGATACTCGGTACGCTTAGTTTTCTAGAACAAAAAGAACTTCTGCTTAGACCTCAGGAAACTGTAATGAAGCCCACGCTCAGTGTTTCAGTGGGTGAAGTCTGACTAAAAATAAGTAAATTATAGGTTGACTTTGTGATTCTGAGCCATAATACTCAGGCCTTCCTCCATAATACTGGACTTCACTCTAACAGTTACCACTGCGGTTCTCTTCAGCGCTTGTTGGCTTATTCCAGAATCAAAGTTAGAGATCAAACAGAAGTTGGAATTAGAGGGGACATGATTCAAGAGCATTTTTTCTGAAATTATTGACAGGACAAGCAATTGCAGAACAGTTCTCCAGATAATTTGGATTTTGGAAAGGAAAAAAAGGGAGGTGGGTGCTTGTGTTTTCAGTGACATATTTGAAAGTGCAATAAATAGAAATTACCCAGCCAGTAATATCTGAAGAGAGATTTAATAAGATCCAAGTGTGTATATTCTTAGGTATTTTTTTTGCTCTTCTCACGTAAATGATCTCTCTGGCCTAAAGCAAGTTGGCTTTAATTCTTAAAATGAAGTAGGGGAGAGCTTCACAATGGTTTCTTTTGGGCTATTTTGAGTGGAAAAAGTGCTTTTAAATACAAGGTTTGTATCCACTGTTCTGATGCTTTTGGCTAATATTGCTACTTTACTTTGAAGATAGATGCGAGGTTGCCATTTTGGAGTGGAGGCTCAGAGGCTGAGCATCACCTTGGCTTTACGGCATCGGGGGTGGCCGCTTTCCTCCCCTTCAGTCTCCGGGTGTGGCAGCAGTCCTTCCTCAGGGCAGCAGGGATGCTGGAGGTGCTCACGGTTTGTGTTTTGTCTGATACCAAAGACACTTCAGCCATAATGCAGAAAATGTCGTCACCTGGGCCCAGCTGGGGCATGTGGCGGATGGGGCTGATTTCTGTGGCCGGTTTGAGTGGCCCATGGCTACAGAGCACGCGTCGGGCGCTGTGACGGAGGAAGGAGCCTCTCTTGGCAGTGCAGGCTGTACTGGGAGCCGCCTGCCCTGTGAGCGCAGACCCTCGGTTGCCCAGGCAGTCGGCAGGTGATGTGCCACTGTCCTGGAAAGCCCAGGAGGTCTCCAAGAGGTCTGTTTTTTACCAGGTTAATGGCAGATACGGTGACTCCCTTTTTCAAAACTATATGATCCAGGAGGGTTCAGCTGGTTGTTCTGGACGTAGGGAAGGGATTTGTTTAAACATAAAGCTTTCATTAAGATAGTGAGGTGTAAAATGAGTATCATGTTACTGACTACAAGGCAGAAACCCATGTGATGGCGAAGGAGAGCGTGGCATAACTGCGAAGGAGGATGGGGAGGGGGGGCAGGGATAGCCACCAAAGTCACTGCATTGGTTCTGCAGATGGGAGACCTTTGATTCATAGAGCGTAATGCTTGTCCGTAACGAGCTGCCAGATCCATCTCTTCACACCTTTTGAACACAGGCAGGCAGATGAACTCCTCGATTCAACAGCTTCTTCAGCCATTCTCATTAGTGCTTTGTTAATCATCCTGACTCTGGCTTTCCTCCCCTCTCCCTTCCCAGCACTGGGGATTTCAAGGTTCAGCTTGCATAACAGGTAATAGCAGGCATTTCCTCCTCCTGTGTCGGGATATCCTGGCGCCCTTCAGTCTCTCTCTGACTGTGTTTAAAACAGACTCCAGCACAGGAAAAAAAAAAAAAGGGAAAAAAAAAAAAAAAGCCCAGTCTATAATTAGCAGCCTTGATAGAAGAAAGGCACACGGCTGTCCACTGTGCTGTTTGTCAATGAAACAACACATCTAAACAGGGCCAGAATGCATTTCCTCTCTGGGAAAAACAGACTTGTCGCATTTTGGGGAGGATGGGAGGGAGCTGGGAGTAAAGCAGGCATCACCCGATGGTCAGGGAGAGCAATCCAGAAGGCATCCAGGGTTACAGAGACCATGGTGTACGTGAAGAGGCTGTAGGGAGGCAAGGCTATGCGTGTGTCTCTTCGTAGCACTGACTGGTGCTTGAGGGTCTCGCTGCACTGGGAAGCTGGATCGGATGCTTTGAAAGTTAGGGAACCTCTGCAGCCTCCTCCTCCTGTTGGGAGTTCAGGTTCATCATCCTTAACGGGTGTTTGTTGCTGTGAGGAGCTTATTTAAATGACCTGGGCTAGATTCTGGTCTTGCAGCAGTGTACACCTGAGGTCTCAGTAGGTTTATACCATTCTAAATATTCTGAGTTTTTAAAGTTGAAATTAAGATTTAAAGTAAAATGGTGTTACTTTATTATAACATGTTTAAATTAATAATAATGATAGATTTTTAACCTGATCTTGTAAGCAGCCTGAATGTTACGCTGCATTAATGACAGTTTCATGCATGAGTGTTTTATAGGGTTGGACTCTTGGTGTAATGAACACTGAGCAACTTGTTTTATGTAGCAAAAGTATTATTGCAAAATGTTTACAGTTTGCTGCCACTGCTGTCAATACAGAATTGTGATAAAACCATTTCCTCCTTTCCTCGTTCATGTCTGTATAAAGTCTGTGTCCATGAGAATTACTGTGGGAATTTTGTTTATAGCAGTGTTATGAATTTACTTCAGATTTCTTTGCTGGAGTGCAGATGTATCTGCCAAAATCCAGCTGATGGCCATTGAGTAAAACTCACGTAGCTGAAAGCAAATAGTTGTGCAAGCAGCAAGACTTCAAAAATTTGCTCAGCTGTTCTGTTCTGATTTCAGACCGTTCCTTTGGTGTATTTTGTCCTACTAAATTGTGGGATCGCATTGCATCCAGTTCATTTCTTTCATGTTTACCTTCCTGGTTTCATAGGAAATAATAAAGGCTTGTTTTCCTTGGTTGGCAGAAGACTCATTCTGATATATCCAAGATAAAAGCCTCTATTCATGTACTGCAGAATCTCATGGGGAGAGCTTTTAAGAGACAATGAACTTACTTTTAGATTTGGGTCTTTTTGCTGTTCTTTGTCACTTGAAAGATTATTTTTTTTTTTTTATGAAGACAGACACTCTTTTCCACCTGGATTTAATAGGGACGAAGTATTTTTCGATCAGTAAAAAGAAGCGGACTTACTGGCAAGTTGGAACACGGCAGCTATGGCCTCCTCCCACCACTGGGTATCCTGGGAAATGATGGGTAGCTCCATCAGGCCCAGGACGAAGATGAGCTGGCCAGCAGTCAGAGCAACAGTGGCGATGAGGTTACAAGCACGCATCATGTCAAACTGCACTGGGGAAACGTAAGAAGTAAGCATAAAGTTAAAATTATATAGAATTGGGAAAAAGAAAATCCTGGCTGAGCAGGCATGTAAAATCTGTCAGTCCACAGAAAATGATTCTCAGACACTGTTCCTGCTCCCAGCGGTCCCCTGCTCAACTGCATTCCCTGTGGTCTGACTAGGAAAAGATTTGCTGTAGGATGCGTACTGAACCTTCCCTTTAGTTATACAGCATGATTGAGATATATATATATATATATGTATAACTATGCCTTCAGTGCAGAACAGTCCTGCTTGAAACAAGCAGCTAATTTCTGGGGATGGCGCTAGAGGTGCTCGACTTTTGCCCTGTGGAGATTCCGCCTGGTAGCCAGAACTGTTTGGGGCAGAGATGGTGTTTGTTTTGCACGTGTGTGGCACTGACTGAAATGGAAACTTAGTTCATAAATAGGTTTTCAAGGCCCTAAAATAATAATCATTCCAGAGACAAACCTGTAACACCTGAATTTCTTTTTCACCTAGTCCATCCGTATTGTCCTAGAGAACATCCTGTGGATGTCAACGCTAACATCGAATTGGTTTAAGGGAGTTGTGTATAGAGGATTCTTAACTCTTCCTTCTTTTAACATTTATTAAGCTTTTGGATGCACTGGAAAGGCCCCTGTATTTCTATCTGGGTAGTGAGGGAAATGGGTACAATGAAGATGTCAATGCTTGGCAGTTCTGAATGAGGTGTTATGGCATAATTTACATGTATAAGTAAAAAGTTACTTCATATATATATTTATATATATATATATATATAATTTTTGTATGTATGTATTAGTGGATTTTGTTGTGGGAGGCTACTATAGACCACCCAGCCAGGCTGATGACACCAATTCATTATTGTACAAGGAATTAGGGGATATCTGTAGTTCAGCTGCCCTTGTCCTGATGGGTGATTTTAACTTCCCAGGCATCAGCTGGGAATATTGCACAGCAGACACAAACAGGTCCAGGAAATTTCTGAAGTGTGCTGAAGATAACTTCTTGGTGCAGGTCCTGAGGGAGCTGACTAGGAAGGGTGCCCTCCTCGCTTTGTAGTTTGGGGGTGAAGTGGTGATTGGTGGCTGGCTTGGTCGCAGTGACCATGAAGTAATTGAGTTTCAAATCATTGGTGATAGGAGAAAAACTGCAAGCAAAACTTTGACCCTGGATATGGGGAGAGCAGACTTCGGACTGCTGAAGGAGCTAGTTAGTAAGGTCCCCTGGGAATCTGCTTCTGAAGGTATTGGGGGTCCATGAAAGCTGGCTGCTTTTTAAGAGCCATCTCTTAAGAGCGCAGGAGCAGGCAATTCCAGTGTTGGAAGACAAGCAAGCGGGGCAGAAGGCCATCTTGGCTGAGCAGGGATTTTCTAGAACTTAGGCAAAAGGAAAGTGTATGGACATTGGAAGCAAGGACAGGCCACTCGGGAGGACTACAGGGATGCTGTTTGCCACTGTAGGGAGAAAATCCGTGCTTCCAAAGCTCAATTAGAGTTCAAGCCGGCCAGCACTATGACGGACAACAAAAAGGGCTTTTTAAAATATGTTAACAGCAAAAGGAGGATCAGAGAGAACATTAGTCCATTACTTGATGAGGTTGGTCGCCTCATAAATAGGGACGTAGACAAAGCAGAGACATTTAATGCCTTCTTTGCCTCTGTCTTTAACACCAATGATGAGCCCTGTGTTGGAAGACTGTGATTAACTCCCAGCTGACCCTGAACTTGTTTGAGACTTGCTGCTCCAGTGGATGCGCATTACATCTACGGGCCCTGGTGGGTTTCATCCCAGGCTGCTGAAAGAGCTGTCCAATGTCATTGCAGGACCTCTCTCTGTTATTTTTCAATAGTCTTGGGAGTCTGGAGAGGTCCCAGTCACCTGGAAACTGGCAAGTGTTGTCCTAGTTTTCAAGAAGGGTAAGAAGGAAGACCCTGGCAATTACAAGCCTGTCAAGTCTCGCTTCGGTGCCTGGTAAAATTATGGAGAAAGTTATTCTGGAGTTACTGAAAAACACTTGATAAACAACGCAGCCATTGGTCATAGCCAACATGGGTTCACGAGGAGAAAGTCCTGTTTAAGCAGTTTAATGTCCTCTTGTGACAAGGTCACCCATCTGGTTGACCGCGGGAAGCCAGTAGATGTGGTGCGTTTGGATTTTAGCAAAGCTTTTGATACTGTCTCTCACAGTATCCTTCTGGATAACCTGTGCAGCACACCGCTAGACAAGTCCATAATAGATTGGGCAAGCAATTGGCTGATGGGTCAGGCTCAAAGAGTTATGGTAAATGGGGTCACGTCATGCTGGCAGCCTATGGGGTTCCCCAGGGCTCTATTTTAGGGCCAATGCGCTTTAATGTTTTTGTAAATGATCTGGACGCAGGAGTTGAATGTGCATTAAGTAAGTTTGCCAATGATACTAAACTAGGAGGACCTGTGGACTCCCTCGGTGGTAGAGAGGCCTTACAGAGAGAGCTGCCCAATCACGAAGCGTATGAAATTCAAGAAGAGCAAGCGCCAGATTCTCCACTGGGGATGGGCTAATCCTGGTTATATGTACAAACTGGAGGACGAGAGGCTGGAGAGCAGCCCCACAGAAAGAGATCTGGGGGTTTGGGTCAATGGCAAGTTGAATATGAGTTAACAGTATGCCAAAAGGGCCAACTGTGTCCTGGGGTACATCAAGCACAGCATAGGTCACTGGTTGAGGGGGGGGTTTGATGGTCCCACTCTACATTGCACTGGTGTGGCCCCACCTCTAGTACTGTGTGCAGTTTTGGGTGCCTCAATACAAGAAGGACATCAGACTAGGAGAGTGTGTGCAGAGGAGGCTGACCAAGATGGTGAAAGGCCTCGAGGGCAAGACTTACGAGGAGTGGCTGAGGTCACTTGGTTTGTTCAGCTTGGAGAAGAGAAGGCCAAGGGGTGACCTCATCACTGAGGGGGTGACCTCATCACTGA